>CM076581.1:436030450-436189129 GCA_034641835.2 Pinus albicaulis | reverse complement strand
TGTATTGGCATGGGGAGATCTGTTTAACATAGCTAGAATGATTTGTTTCTACTCCCATTCTGTATGTAAGGGTTATTAAGTATAATTTAAATGATCCAAGTCCTATTTTTCAGTTCTGTAACGTAATTTTATGAAAATAACATTTTTACTCTCCATAGTGCAGAAATTCCTAAGAAGGGATATTGCATAGTGGTTGATAAGTTCACCAAAGGGGCTTAATTTGTGTTTATTAAGTCTACAAACTCAGCTAGTGACGTAGCTCAAATTTTAATAGAGGAAATTTTAAGATTGCACGTAGTTCCCAAGAAAATAATCTTGGATATATATGCCAAATTTACTTCAATGTTTTGGAAATAGTTGTTTGTAGGCTTGGGAACAAATTTTTCCTTTAGTACAACATATAATCTTCAAATAGATGGGAAAATAGAGAGGAATAACTAAATTCTTGGGGACATGTTAAGGATGTATGTAATGCACCACCCAAGAAAGTGGGAAGAATATATTATTCTTTAGAATTTGTATATGACAACGGGTATCAAAAATCACTTTGAATGATCCCATTTGAAGAATTTTATATGAGAAGTTGCAATACTTCTATCAAATGGAGTGATCTAATGAATAGGGTCCTTGTTGGACCTGATATTTTGAAGGAAATGGTACAAGAAGTGCAAATTGTCACATGGAAATTAAAGGTGCTACAAGTCAGTAAAATGATCTATACGAATGAACATAAGGTTCATAAAGAATTCCATTTTTGGGAGCACATGCACCCACAAGTTAGACCCAATAAGTTTTCCTTGAAAATTGGGTCATGTGGCAAGTTAGCGTTGTGATTTTGTGGGCCATTTGAAGTGCTATAAAGGATAGGTCCATTAGCCTATATGCTGGCCTTGCCACCATCAGTGAAATTTCATGATGTTTTCCATGTTTCATTGATTAAAACATATGTGCAGGACACTAATCATGTAATTTATTGGTCTGTGTTACAGGTAGAACCAGAGGGAGAGTTCCAATCAGAGCCTTTATGCATCCTGTATTAGAGGCAACTCACGCTCCAAAGCATGCAATAGAGCATGTCAAAGTGCAGTGGAGGCACTTTGGGTCTATGGAAGCCATGTGGTAAATGGCTAATTAGATGCAGAGAACACATCCTTTTTTTTTTCTAGTTGAGGAAAATGTAAATAAATTCTGGAAATGTTGTGTAGATATGTGTATATAAAGCTCCAAATTCATTGTGCTAGATTTTTAAGCATGTTTTTGTTTTGTGTTTCATTATAGAATAATGAAAATGATGTTCCTCTAAGAGGGGGGGGGGGGGTGTTTGTGAAATCCCTAGGATAATTCCCCTTCATTGTAAATATTTCATACATTTTGATTGTAATTAAAAAGGTCCAAGAATTGGGACACAGATTCTAGAGTTTGAGGAAGGAGGTTGCTTGGGATTTGAAGGAACCTTGACTTGTTTCATGAAAACCATTGAAGGTTGGCGAGTATGAATTAAATGAAATGTTTTCCAAATAGAAATGATTTTTCCACACAACCAAATATGGTTGCAATGGCCTATGGAAAATATAAGCATCCTTGGGGAGGAGACTACACTCCACACATGAAAAAATAGAAAGAATATGCCCCTACAAGTTTTATGTGCTTTACAAACAATGTGTTGCACCCTTACTTGGATAAGCTTGTAATATTTTTTTTGATGAAATTTTGTTGTATTCAAAGGCCAAGGAGGAACATGAAGAGAATTTGGCCACAATATTATAGTTTCTAAGAGAGCACAAGATTTATGAAAAGCTTAATAAATGTGATTTATTTCAATCACATATCCATTATTTGGGGCACATTGTCTCAAAAGAGGGTGTAGCATTTGATCTAGAGAAGGTCAAGGCCATCATGGAGTGGTAAACACTTAAGAATTTGGTTGAATTTAGGTCCTTCATAGCGGTCAAAATATATTACAATAGGTTTATCAATAATTTCTCCAAGTTTGGCCACCCAATCACTGCATGAAAAAGAAGGAAAATAAATTTGAATGAACAACTGCTTGTGCAACAAGATTTGATCAACTAAAAAAACTGTTCACTAATGCACTAGTGCTAAGAATGATAGATCCTGAGAAATAGTTTGTTGTATGCATAAATTCCTGCATGGAGAGACTTGGTGGATTATTGATGCAACAAATCCAAGTGGTTTGTTATGAATCTTGAAAACTAAGTGAACATGAGAAAAAATATGTGACACATGACTTGGAGTTGGCTACCATCATCCATGCATTGAAGATGTGGAGGAATTACCTCCTCAGTAGAAAATTTACTCTAATGACTGATCATGGAGGGTTGAAATTTTTGTTTGAATAACCCAAGTTAAATGCAACGTAAGCTAGATGGACGACTGCGCTCAATGAATTTTATTTTGAAATACAATATATAAAAGGAAAAGAGAACATAGTGGCTGATGCATCCAACAGGTGGGTGCAAGTACATCATATAGTAGTTGTAAGTTCCTATGGAATTTATATTTGGAGAAAATATTAAAAATGTTGGGAAACAAGACATAAAATATTAGCAACCGAAAGAGAAATTGTACCAAGCATGTGAAGGTGAAGACGATAAGGAATACACCCTTACTACCGATGGGTTGATTAGATTCAAAAACAAAATATATGTGCCAAATGACAATGACTTGAAGAAACTCATACTAAAAGAGTTTCATGCAAATCCACACTTCTGGCATTCAAGTTTTCAAAAGACTTTCTTAACCATCAATTTTTTTTACCATTGGACCGATTTGAAAAAGAAGGTGGACAATTTATTTTCCAAGTGCATAGAGTTCAAGGTTGAGTTGAAGCCCCCAAATAACTTGTTTTAGCCTATTCCCATTCCATATTGGAAGTGGGAAGTGATTTCGATGGACTTCATTAGGGGGCTACAAAAGACTTCTAAGAAACAAGATTCAATCATGGTAGTGGTCGATAAGTTGACCAAAGTGGATGTTAAGTCTACAAGCCAATGATGTGGATCAAATTTTAATAAAGGAAATCGTAAGATTGCATGGAGTTCCCAAGAAAATAATCTCAGATAAAGATGCCAAATTTAGTTCAAGATTTTGGAAATAACTATTTGTAGGCTTGGGAACAAAGTTGGCCTTTAGTACGACATATCATCCTCAAACTGATGGGAAAATAAAGAGGACTAAAAAAAATTCTTGAGGACATGTTAAGGATGTATGTAATGCACCATGCAAGGAAGTGGGAAGAATATATTCTTCTTTATAATTTTCATATAACAATGGGTATCAAGAATAACTGAGAATGATCCCATTTGAAGTACTATATGGGAGAAGTTGCAATACTTCTATCAAATGGAGTGATCCAATGAATATGGTCCTTGTTGAACCTGATATGTTGAAGGGAACGAAACAAGAAGTGAAAAATATATTTAAAAGGAACTTAAAGGTGGTACAATTCATAAAAATGAGTTATGCGAACCAACATAGGGTTCATAAAGAACTTGATGTTGGGGAGCATATGTACTCGCAAGCTAGGCCCAAGAAGAGTTGAAAATTGAGTCATATGCCAAGTTGGCGCTGTGGTTTTGTGGTCCATTTGAAGGTGATTGAAAGGGTGGGGCCAATAGCCTATATGCTTGCCTTTCCATCATCAGTGAAAGTTCATGATGATTTCCATGTTTCATTTATTAAAAAATATGTGCAGAATGCTAATCATGTAATTGATTGGTATATGTTATAGGTAGAACCAGAGGGAGAGTTCCAATTAGAGCATCTATGTATCCTAGATCAGAGGTAGCTCACGTGATATAATCGAGCAATAGATCAAGTCAAAGTGCAGTGGAGTTACTTTGGGCATGTGGAAGCCAAGCAGGAAATTACTAATTAGATGTAGACAACATATACTTTTTGTTTGCTAGCTGAGGTAAATATAAATAAATTCTGGAAATGTTGTGTAGATATGTGTATATAAAGCCCCAAATATATTGTGCTAGATTTTAAAGCATGCTTTTATTTTGTGTTTTGTTATAGAATACCAAAGATGATCTTCCTCCAAGGGTGGGGTGGGGGGGGGGGGGGTTGCAACATCTCTATGCTAATTCCCTTTCATTGTAATTAAAAATTCCCAAGAATTGGGACACAAATTCTAGAGTTTGAGGAAGGAGGTTGCTTAGGATTTGAGGGAATATTGACTTGTTTCATGACAACCGTTGAAGGTTGGAAGGTATGCCTTAAATGGAATGGTTTCCAAAATTTACTTGAGCTATAAATATGGATAACATAACATGTGTTCCTTGGATAAATACACAAGGAAGAAATGATGAAATTGAATAAGAGATGGTTTGAATTGGAATTTGGGAAAAAAAATAAGTCAACATACAAGAAGTGGGGTGGGAGGAAGTGTCGAGAAAAGAAATACACCACCACCATGTAGAATAGAACCACCATGGATAAGAAGGACATGGCAATAGAAATGATTGTGCCATGCAACCAAAGATGGTTTCAATGACCTATGGAGAAGACAAACATCCTTGGGGAGGAGACTACACTCCACAAATGAAAAAATAAAGAGGATATGCACAAGGAGCACCCTCACACATTAAGGGTGATCATTCTAAGACAAGACAAAAAAATAGGGATAAAACAAGAGAAATAAATCACACAAGAACAAGATAAGAATAAATTTATGATGATATTCGAATGCAGAGGGAAGAACCATTATTTGGTTGAGCATTGGGAAGTGGAAGAATTTCTCTCAGGTGAGGACATTAGTCTCTGGATTCCCTATAATCCTAGAGGATGGAGATGGTTTTATCTCGATTCCCTTGATAACTTGGGTGGAGGATTTCTCCTTAGATTATTAGTGGGAGAAATTATGCAACCCCCTCTATTTGTTTTCTTGGTTTCGCAATGAAATTTGGACTCCCTTTCTGATTTGAGGGTGGAGGCACAACCTATGGATTCCCTTCATGATTGGAGGGTGGAGGCACAACCTATATATTATCTTTCTAATTTGAAGGTGGAGGAAAAACCTCTGTATTCCCTTTCTTACTGGAGGTTGGAGGTGCAACCTCTGGATTCACTTATTTATTTGAGGGTGGAGGAAAAACCTCTTGATTCCCTTGTTGATAAGAGGGTGGAGGTGTAATATTTGGATTCCCTTTTTAATTTGAGGGTGGAGGCACAACCTTTGGATTCCCTTGTTGATTCGAGGGTGGAGGTATTATCCTATGGATTCTATTTCTATTTTGAGGGTGGAGGTACAACCTTTAGATTCACTTATTGAATTGAAGTGTGGGGGTAAAAATTCTGGATTCCCTGTGAGATAATACTACACGAAGTAGCTAGTGGGTGCAGGTGGATGGTCCTGTGGAGTCCCTATTTCAGTTGTTAGATTTGGTTGATCCCTTAAGCAGTCATCCTCAAGCTTTGGAATCTGGCTCGAGGGTGACTACTACAATAAATACTTGGCTGCATTGTGTTTAAGGTTGGGTGGAGAGTTGAAGTCCCATCCTCAGTTTCCAAACTCAGTTTATCAAATCCAAGTGTCTAATTATGACAATCATGTCTTGAATTCTTTATGCTTGTTTAATGTATTGTTTTATCATAATTTGTAATGGTGAGGAATGTGGTTATTCCTTCTTGAATGAGCATTGTTATTTAAATACATGGATACATTAGGGAAATTTTGAGTTAAAAAATGGGTCTCAAAACATAAATGTACAACCAAAATAAAATTATAAGAACTAATTGGATTCAAAATGATTATGTCAACCATGTGAGATGATTCACAATTTTTGGAGTAAAAAAGTAAAAAGACAAAAAAAACTACTTTTTTCAACTCATATTTCTAGCTTATCTCCCAACGGTTTTACTCAAATTTCGATCCGGACACTCGTTGGATTCATAATATAATTCCTCATCCAAGGAGTACCTATGTTACATAATTTTGATGGACAATACTATATGAAAATGAGAAATACATGAAAAACACTATTTCAATCATATTTTTTCATGTATTTCTCATTTTCTATAACAGGGTCCATCAAAATTATGCAACACGGGTAATCCTTGGATAAGGAATTAATTTTTTCATCCACATACATTAGTGTGTAATTAAATTGGATGTGTGTAAAATTTAATTATCCCTTAATGAAATTGGACAATAAAATGTAATCTTATCTCATGATCAATTGTAATAGTTAACTGAGTGTGATAAACTTAGTTATCTCATGAATTTCAAGTTGAGGGTGGTTGGTGAGGCATGCAGAGTGATTCTATGTGTTTTAGAGTTCAAGTTACAATTAGTGCATTAGTTTAATGCATGAGAAATTAGTTAACTCAATTAAGTGATTTAAAGTTAGTTTAACTAGTTGTAACTAATTGTTGCATTAGTGAGAGATCAAGTGAATTAAATATTATTTAATTCACAATCAGTGATCTGCCATGAAACTGATGATTTACTATTAATATTTTCATGCATGTCAGTTCTAGTGGAGACCCAATTGAGACAAAGGTTAAAGGGCAGTTAATTATCAGTTGTCATATTAGCAGGCTGCCCATATGTAGTTAAAACACCACGGGATGCCCATGATACTCAGCACAATTGAGAAAGGCTGAAATTACTAAGGAATAGGGATTTCATTCCTCATGAAGTACGTGAGAAAGGCAGACTGAAGACATGTTGAGAATTGGCTAAGTGTTGGCCCTATTTTTTCTGTATCAGTGTGAGACGATAGGCAGATTGCAAGAGACTCTTGTGAGAAGAGTGCATTGTAATTGTTTCATGATTCCCTGTGGAATATAAAATATATGATAGAGGGGTTTTGAGCAGAAATATTTCCCTGAGAAATTAGTTGTGTTGTGGTTTTATTTTTTCTTTCCGCACTTGTTGTGATTGGCGATTGTGTTTATTTTCTGCAATTAATTTGTAGAAGGATTCAATATCTAGCTTTAGTACATTTCTTGATAAAATTAAATCCATTGATATACATATGTTTGTATAATTTCTACATGGTACTAGAGCACAGGAAATCACTATAGAGGAGGAGAAGCTAATTTTTTGACTTAATATAATTCAAATTTTCAAAAGTATTTTTGGTGCGACAGGCGAATCAGGATCGAAATGACTTTCAATGGCTTGAGATTGGAGTATGCACTCAAGGGAAAATATAACTATATTGCATGGAAATAAATGATGGAGGTAGTACTGGAGGACAATGGCTTGAAATAATTCATTGATAATGATGTTCCCAAACCCACTGTAGTAGATGATGCAAATCTTGATGCTTGGAAAAAGAAGGTTGCAAGGGCGAGGAGGATCTTACTGAAGGGAGTACGAGACCACATTGTCTCAGGTCTCCATGGAAAAGCGAATCCATATGAAATGTGGAAGGCTTTGAAAACTCTATTTAAGAACATCAATTATCATACAAAATTGGCACTGAAGGACAAGCTCAGGAAAATCAAAATGGAGAAAGGCGACGCTATTGCTGTATACTTGACCAAGTTTTTCCAATGTCGAGATGAGCTTGGGAATGTAGGAATTACTGTCGTGGATGATGACTTGGTGAGCCTAGCACTTCTAGGCCTTCCCAATATTTTTCATAGTTATTAGGACTCTGATAATGGGAGGGAGAAGCTGCCAGATTGGGAACGACTTTGGTTGGATTTGGTGCAAGAAGAATTCAGGTGGAATACCAGGGATGGATCTTCATCTAAGGAATATGATGAAGAAAATTGTGCCTTGGATGGTAAGGCAAAGAAGGGGAAGGGAAATAAATCCTATTCCAAATCTGACACTGGCAAAGAAGTTAAGGAGCATGACATGTCCATATTGAAGTGTTTTCATTGTCACGAGTCTGGAAATTATGCGACTAATTTTCAACAAAAGAAGAAGAACAAGAAGGCTTCAGGATCTGCAGCTGGTGAGGCTTTGGCTTTGCAATTTGAGTTGGAATTCTCACTGATCGCATGCATGGTGTCAAGTGCGATGGGATCAGGGTGGTACTTGGATATTGGTGCATATTTTCACATGACGGGAGATAGAGGAGAAGGTCCTCCAAATGCATATCGAAATGGGTGACGACGGAAGGTATAACGCCACCGATATTGGTACAATTAATTTACAGAGACACTCAGGTAAACCATTTTTATTAAAATATGTAATGCATGTACCAGGCTTGAATAAAAATTTAGTTCCAGTCACAATGTCAGAAGATAAAGGATATGATGTTGTTTTGAGTGAAGGGAAAGCCTTCCTTCAGCACAAAGCAATAGGACAAGCCAAGAAGATTGGGATTCATGTGAAGAATATATATAAACTTGATGTAGAGCACTGCACAACATTGATGGGTAAAGCAGAAAAAGTGGTGAGCTGGGATGAGGGTGAGTTACACCATGGAGCTTTGAAGGTCACGCATCAGATTTCTACGGGGCTTCTAAAGGGTACTCTTGCGATGATAGACACATGCAAGGGACGTACCATGGGGAAGTGTGAGTAATCCATGTGATTGTACCTTGAGAGGGAGCTTGATTTGCATCCAGAAGAGGAAATATTGGTTCTAAAGAATGAACCTATTAGATTCCTGTAATTTACAGTATCACAAGGTGACTGATTATTGATTAGATTTTTCTCATACTTAAAATAATTTTCCATAGCTATCATTTATTTTCAGAGAAAGAAAGGGAAATCGTGACTGTAGAGAGCTTCAAAGGAATCAATCTGCCTCTCCATCCATTAGAAGGAGGGAAGTGTTGCTAATAAGGTGTGATGGGGATCAAAATTCATTTATGCCCTCGTTCCATTTCATTTCATTCACCCTCTTCCCCCCCTTCATTTTCTCCATATTCTGAAATGCTCTGAATCCAATTCAAACCCAAAAACCCACATATATAACCTTTTGGGGCTTATTACTTTATAAACACATTTATTATAAAGTTTCAGACTTTACGTTATAAGCTCCACCACCCATCTAACAACCGTGTTATATAAAATTACCATTATATATATTTAATATCATATATATAAAAAAATCCACTTAAACCATTAGTAGGACCCCTGACCTTCATCGCATATCAGCCATCGCAAATCATAACATTTAACTGCGATTTTCTTAACACTAAACTCATAAATCGCCGATGCGATATGAAGTGGGACCCATTCCCCGCCACGCTTTCCTTCCATTTCATTTTCCATTGAAATATACGTGACCTTACCTTTATTTTGCCTTTCTGCTTTACCCTTCCATATTTATCGTTTCATCACTTTTCATTCCCCGATCACGATTAAAGTGGGGCCCTCATCACAATTCATAGTTTTTTCATGTTTTGCATTGGAGCTAAACTTTAAATAATGTGATCGCTAATTTGCAATATCACATCGCATTTGTTTTACCTTTGTGAGCGCCTACAACATATTTATTTTAATTTTCGATGTGGTAGGTTGGCCCCACCTCAACAAGTCTGCTCCCATTACACACTCGTTGCAATACATTATTATATCATATAAAACTTCATAACACATATTTCTTAAAAACCTTTCGTCGATTCATAACACTCCGCCAATTTCTAGTGGGCCCCTCTTCCCCGCACTTCGAAAATTTTAAGAGTTAACCCCGCAACTTATAAATAAGACTTAAAGGTTGCAATGTGTGCCTGCGATCTAGTCCCACTTCTTCCCTGCCATGTCATTCACCTCCTTACCTGTGCGTTGCACTTCACAGCTTTTAAAGTTTACATCCTCCGTACTTATAACAAAAAGCTATGAATTGCGATATACGCTGTGGTCTAGTCCCACTTCTTACCCTCCACGTCACCTTCCCTCCATGTCACTTCCCTTTTGCATCATGCCACCGATTCCTTTTTATGTTGTAAACTATTAAATATGTCATATGCGATAGTGCTATGGATGCGATAAAGTTCGGAATTGGAATCTAAAGGTTTTCAGATCCGGGTAGACAAGTATTACGTTGTTTTGCTTTGAAAGAGGGGTTAAATGCAAAAAGAAAGGACTCAGGTAGCAAAAGGCTCATGTCAGGTCCCATCTGTGCGCAATGTCATTCAACCTTTCCTCCCTCCACCTTTCCTCCCTCTCCACTCCTCTCCCTATATCCTATGGCCCTCATCCAATTTCGGCCTCCCCATGGTATTCAAACATTATCATGAGCAGGGGGGGGTCTAGAATGGGAAGTATCCCATACCGCCCATCCGGCTACATGTCCCTCTCAATATTAATCCGCACTCCCCTTGTCCAATACTGCTTACCACCCTCGCCCTCCTCCGAGAAACTATTCCCACTGTCCTCCCAAACTGCTGCTGCTGTATGAAAGTTGCCAATACCACCACACCACATGCTCCATCATGGATCCCCCTCTGCCAACTGCCATCCCTCCATGACCAAACATATTGGTTTTGAAACTCATTCTATGGAGAAATAAGGTGAAACACAACTAGAAGGGCTCGAGTAGCAAAAATACACCACAAGTCGAGTTAAGCAGCAAAGGGTGTTTCGTGCAGACTTGTTATGATTATAAAAGCAAGGCTGAAGGGGCAGAAAAACACATCAGCACTAACATCAATAAATAAAAGTGGCCAACAATGTGCAAATTTGAATACCCAACACATGTTTTTCTGTAAAACAAAGCCAGATGTCAGAGCCTCCATTGGTTTCCTCTTTGAAACCATCATAGCCACCTTCAGAGCTTACTGTTTGATCTTCTAAGGAGCCATTGAAGCGTTTGGATCTATGAAGAGTTGTCTAGAATTAATTCCAGAGGTGGTTGTTGTCAGTGATGTCTGAATTAGGCATTGCATGGCCACATTTGTCATTTTCAGCTTGTTTGTAATAAATGAAGCTTGCGAGAGTAGATTAGGGAAAACCAAATTAGTTGTTAGTTAAATACTTCTAGAATTCTCATTATCAAAGGTTGGATATTTTAGCACCTGTATTGTAGGAACTACTATTGGAGCATTGTAATTTTGGAGTTGGACATTGATAATCAAATACCGTTTATAGGATTCTTGAGTTGTGTTAAAATGGTGATATGTTTCTTATTTGTTTAAATGTTTCCATTGTTTTCTCTACTGCGTATCTGATCATCTAATTTTAAATCAAAAATTTTAGATTAATATTAACTGTCGGAGCGCCTTAATTCTGTCTGCATTTACAATATGAATGTTTTCTGCTGAATTTTGATTAAATAATTCTTAACTGCTCTTTAGCCACTATTGAACCTCACACTTTCCTTCACCTCATAATTCATATAGCTCTTAATATCCATTTAGCATAGTTAGCTTTCCCTGTGTAATATCCCAAAATGGGACTGCTCAACAATGCATGCTAAAATAACGCATTTTTCAGAAATATGTGAAATGAAAGTTAAATTAAACTCGTGGATCCCTTATATATGATATTATAATGACTAGATCTAAAAGGAAATCAGAAACAAATCACTATTTCATAGTTAAACAGGCTTCCCATGCCAAAACTAGCTCAAAATCATGTAAAAATAGGGACTGCAACCATGTATGAAAGCTGGAATACCATGACAGTGTTATTTTATTACCTCTGAAATAGAAGTAGGTTGTACATCAGATCTAGAGCAAGTATTTGGACAAAACGTTATATCTACAGCAGATCCATGCACTATACAAACACTTTTATCAATCCCCCTTGGGGTTTTCAGCAATACACCATGTAAAAAATGCAGATCTGAGTTTTAAGACAGTAGATCTATGGAAATATTCAGACCTAGAAATTGGACCTGATCTAATATAACAAGAAAAAGGATCTCCTCCAATAGATCTCCAAAGTGAAGGGCAGATCCCCAACACTCAACAAATCATCTCTCCAAATGGTGCACTGAATCACCCTGCAACAACTCCTTCAGAAATAATGAAGATCTGGACTCTATTTGCGTTGTAAGGGATAAAATGATGTTGTAATGCATCCAAGATATGGAAATATAGCTCACAACCTTCAATACTATCCTCCCAATGGATTAGAAGACTTCTCCACTGATAATAAGTATTGAGATGGCCTAGATCTGAAGATCTAGCCTCCACTTGCTGTAAATTTCTAAAACAGTCAAACCCTCAACAGGATCTGCTTTTTCAGAGGAAGATGAAGCTTGGCCTGAAGCCAGATAGTGGAAAATATGGTGCAAGGCTCCTCCAAGAGCTACTCAATGGAAGAGAAGGAATTCCTAAACAGGAAGACCTTGTGCTAAACATCACTCTATCTCAGCTAAACAGCCAGAGAAAGAAGTATGTCTAAACAGAACATACAATCATAAAATCATAATCATAAGCTAACCTCATATGTCTACCATCCTCCTTCTTATAAACAATGTGAGCCTCCTCACCTTTGATCCCACTCATTAGGGTTTCCATTTTCATGCAATGAATCTCCCTCCAAAACTACGCTGTCCCTTCATCAATACCACTCCTCCATAACAGCGCTGATGGACTTGGTCACTCTTGACTGGATCTCCATGCAATGTATTATTCCACACACAAGGTGGCTTTATTCCAACTGTCTAATTAGATCTATAATCCCACTGGGTTATCTTCATTAGTGTTTCACATCCTCCACATTAGCTTAGTTGACTTGGTCAAAATTTGACTTTGTCCACATGCATTAGGCTCTTGTTCACACATGAAGGTGTTTTATCCAGCTATGAATATGACCCCTTTTCCATTTAAGAGGTATTTTATTGCTACTAAAGAGATTTATGGGTCTCCCTACCCATTTTATTCCTCTATCTAAGAGAAAAACAAAATTTTAATATTCCCTTAGATGTATGCTGAGTTAGGAATATTACAGCCCTCCCCTCCCAAATGTTGCTTGTCCCCAAGCAACTGCAAGGATAGAACTGAAGAGCCTCCCCTCTTCTTAATGCAGCATTCTCAAGTGCTATGTTCCTCCAAAGAACTAGATGCTTTTTCAACAATATGCCCTCGAGTTTTTCCTCCCATGTGTAAAAGTATGCCTTTGCTGAAAATTCCAAATGACTCTCATCATGAAAAGGTGGGACATTCATGGAAACAACAATATGTGGTATAGAGGCCTTCTTGAGGCATTGAATCAGAAATATATTAGGAATCATCATCCCCATGTGAAGCCTCCATCCCCAAGCTATCATCCACAAAAAGTGAGTCACCCTCCAACATGGTAACTCATGAAACATCTCCTCCACTTTAAGCTCCTGCAAATAAGGTGGGCTGCATAGTTAAATATGTGGGACTATAATGTCCATCCCACACTACTTCTCTCTCCACTTATGATATGTATGGGGCTACTATTGATCTTGGGCTGAAATATCACGGTCCTCTAGAATGTCCCGAGTCACCCCATCATTCAAAACATCCATGTGGTGCCTTCCCAAAGAACTCAAGTTATCCAAATGGTTCATCCCATATGAAGAGAAGAGGTGTAGCATGGCAATCCTGGTTTTCCCATTGTTTCTCCTGAAACATGAAATATATGAAGTATGGAGAATCATACTCCCACTGTGTACCTTCAACTCTTGTGCCACTCCCCCAATAGAGCTTCCCATCAACATAGGAACATCATCAATATATGGAAGCATAAACAAATGAAAGCAAGTTGCCATGTTACAACCAGGAGGTGGAACATAGTTCCATATATGGAACCAATGCAGTTCATCCCTTGCCTGCCTAAAAAAAAAATGTAACAAGTGTATTTTCAGCCACTTGTTTTTTACCACAATCATCCCATAAGATGGAATCATGAAAGTACAACTTGGTGCCAATGATGCACACCAAAAATCATGTGGCATTCTCCCACAAAACAAAAGTAAAATGGCCAACATAAATGCTAAAAAATGGCATTAAGTACAACAAAATACAATATACAAGAAGGAAAGACACTCCTTGGTACAATATCCTGCTCATAAAAATAAAGGAGTACAAATCATGAAGAAAAATTATACATCCTCTATCATGCACTTTGGTCATTGAGCTGAAATGGCTCAATTGAAAGTTCTCCCTCTCTTCAAGTGAGTAGGGAAGTGGTTGTGCCAACCTCTCCATCAACTTTTGGGATATGTATCTCCCCATATGCTGATATACATCATGTTGGATGCCCTCCCAAGTGAACTCCTCCATCAAGGAATGATATGCATCAAGGTGCATGGAAAGAAATCCCACAAGTGCTGCATGTATATCTTTCCTCTTATGCTTGAAAATCCAAGTCAAGAAGATCATATCATGGTAATAGATGTCTCCATCCACTACTCCATCACTCTCATCTCCTACATGACCATCAAGTACATCATATATGAAGTGATCCTGGGAACACTCCATCAAACAACCCAAGCTCCCAAGTGACAACGTTGTTGGCCTATGTAAATAGGCTCCTGCCAACTCATAGCTTCCTCCTTTGACAAACCTCATGTCAAAGTCATCATCAAATATAATGCTGCTATATGTGAGTGATCCTCTCCAAAGTGGAAACACCTCCTCATTCTCCAAGGTTAAAGAGTATCCCCTTTGCACCATGATAGTGCCATCTCCTACTCTTGCAACATCATGCAAAGTATGGGATAAGATCAACCCATACTCTCTCAATACCAACCAAAGAAATTGCCTCCCCACACCATCACCATATATATCATGGAGCAACAACATGATGATTGATATGAAAGAGATCACATCACTCCAATATACCCAAAATCCTTACTGCCATATGATGTAAGTGCCATGCCAAGTTCCATCCACCATCCTACTCTTTGAAATAGAATGTGTTATATGATGACCAAACTCTTTCAAGAGTAACCAACGCAGTATTGCATCCTGTTGTCCAGTATCATAAATATTCAAGTGGTTTCCCAACCTCTTGCTTATCAACATCACCCATCCAACCCATGGTGAGCGTTTATCATCATGTCCAAAAGTGGCACTCCTCCAATGGAGAATACCAACCCCCCAAATCAGATTTTTGTCTTTGAACTTCATGGGGTTTTGAAATGAAATCTTCTGAAGATCTCCAAATGAATACCACTCATCAATGACCAAGTTGATGCCATAAGGATCCAAGTAGGTGGTAGGAAAAAACCTCCCATCATGATGTGTAGGGCTCATCAAGAAGTATCCAACATAAACATGAGAGATGTTATCCATCCTAAGATTTACTCCATCATCTATATGTTCCCTCTTTTTTATACATATGGGAAGGTCATTGGAATATTCTGATAATGGTTGGGCCCCCAACTCATCACTACTGCTAAATGACAGCACTGTTGATCTCCATGATGGTGCAGTTGCTGCCTCAAGATCAGATCAAATGCTGAACACATAGTTTTGCAATTTATTGTTCAAGAAAATAATCATCCTATCCTCCAAGAAACTACATTCCAACCTTAAGGGTTGTGTGCAGCTCATCAATGATACATTAGGATGACTGTTTGTCTCTTCATTGAATGAATCAAGGTTGCTCAACGTAGTGAAAGTTTGCTGCTCCAAATCAGCAATATATTTTGACCCTTGGTCATGCAATGGTACATTCCCATCATCCTCCATATGTTGCATTGAAATAACAGGAAATGAAAACATGTGCATACCTTGGTACAACTTGGGAACATCTTGTACTGCTACAAGGGTTCCTCTGTAATGTTCCAAAATTGGGATTGCACAACAAGCTTGGAAAAATAACGCACTCCTTGGGAGATTAATGTAAATAAATGACGTTACAACCCTTGGATCCCTTAGATCAGTAGATCTGGGGTCTAGATCCAGAAGGGGAGCAAAAAAAAATCAAACTAGGTTGTGGTAAACAGGTCTCCCACAACCTAGTCTAGTTGGAAAACACCCTACAAGAGGGGTTTCAACTATGCACAACAAGAAGCTTCAGGAATAACGCAGTATTTGAAAATTTAAGCAGAAGGCCATAAAATATAATCAATAAATGAATGTACAGCAGCAAATCAGAAGTAAAGTGAAGCTCATTCAATATACAATAAGTTACATGAGACAAGAGAGCAAGATAGCTTCAGAAAAGAGAGCTGCAACATGTATATATGAGCAGAAATGGCTCAAAAACGTTATTTTCAGGAGCTGTAGCAGCTGCATATTACAACTCAGATCTAGGATAGATCTGTGGACAAAAAATCAGATCTATATCATATCTGGAAACTAGATAGTTTTCTCTACAAGATCCCCTTGGGATTTTGACCAAATCATGCATAAATAAGAGTAGATATGAGATACAAGTTGCAGATCTATAAAATGCTGAAGTAATCTATGAATATTACATTTCATTACAATGGATCAGATCTAAATAGAACATGGATCACCTAAGTGGAAGGCAAAACCCAGCACTAGAGATTTCTAATCAAACCAGTGATCAAAACACCAGAAAGAACCTCATATCAAAATAATACAGTCCATCAATCGAAACAACGTTATAGCTAAAATGAAATAGATAGCCACTGCCAAATTGTAGATATAAAATAAAAATAGAAGAGGCACTCTTCCAGGAGGTTAAAAGACACACTCCATGAGAAGAGGCTCCCAAAATACACTAGATCTCTGCAGATCTAGACTCCCACTTGCTGCAGCTTAAAAGAGCAGCAAAACCCTCAATGTATCAGTGCTGCAATTGAAAGTAGAGCTTGGCCTCAAGCCTGATAGTGGATCAATTCAGAAAATACTCCTCCAAGAATCCTCAAAGGAAGAGGTGAAATCCCTGCATAGGAATTCCAAGCACAATCCTCCACTAAACAACATAGAATAGTATTTGTCTAAGTAGACAAAATACTAAGAAATATGATCAATGAACAACCTCCTCTTGCTTCCTTCCCTCTCCTTTTATAAGATGAGAGCCTTTGCAAACCCTAAACCACCTTGATGAGTTAGCTCTTTTCACATGAGGGGCCTCCTTTTAAAACTGCGCTGTCCCTTTAGGAGATGCATTGAACCTAGACATCGTTGAGGATTTGGTCAAGGTTGACCCAATATCATAGCTCAAACCCCTTTCACACCTGCGAGTGATTATTTACATGGCCCTGATTTAACTGTGTTCACATGGGCATTGATTTAATTAGTCTTCTTAGGAGTTTTACATGTCCTCCTTTATTCATTTATTCATGCAACATAAAATAAAACCAAAAATGAATATTCCTCTTAGCTTAGGCTAAGTAGGAATATTATAGTCCGCCCCTCCAAAATGTTGCTTGTCCTCAAGCAGCTGATAGGGTAAGTGTTTTAGTTCTTGTTACAGGTCAAAATACCTCCTCATCAGCTCAGAGGAGAAGACAAATATGGAAGGAATACAAAGACCTAAATTAAACCTATTTCTGCCAAGGTAACGCCTTTCTATAACAAAGCAGGAGCGTTATAACGCATAAGACCAGTAAATGTGCCGCGTTAGTGGCTAGGGCAACGCTCTGTTTACACTAGAGGGCAGCGTTACCCATGTTTTGAGTTTGAAATGGGAAAAACACGCGGAAAATGATTTGAATCTCCGGCTTTCCCTCACAAGAGAGTCAGTTCACAAAGGAAACTGCAAAGCACCAATTCATTATTGGTCACTGCCATAAAAGACTGAACTCCCAAGGAGGAAAAAGCATAGAGATTAAAGAAACATCTTAGTTTTTTCTATTCCAAACTAGTGGAAAGAGAAAGGCAACAATGGCTTTCTCCCTCTCCTATAAAAAGGAGCTAAAGGCTCTTAGTTGAAGGTCGAAGGATTGTTAATGTTCCGAATACTTGTGAAGTAGAGGATAGTGTTATAGTGTGAAGGCCAAGAGTCAAAGAGGTTCCTAGAGAGCTTGTTGACTAAGACTTCACTACTTAAGAGATAGAGAGATTGGGAGGCTAAGGAGGGCTTGGTACGACCGACGGTTGTAATCCTCCTTCTTTCAATATCAATAGAATTGTATTTGTTTTGTCCATTCGATTCTTAATATTGTCATTATTATTTGAATATTTACATAGCATGATATGAATGGCTCAGATGGGTATAATTTAGATGTTCATTATATATTAGCTTAATTGATAGGATATATGTTGTGTTAGAAATTACACGGGTGCTTTGTTTGATTGCAGGACTAAGATTTGGAGCCGGTGAAGAAGGACTCTTGCTTCACTGCCTAGTGTTCTCCAAGGGACTCCGAGATCATCAAAGAGGTAATTTTCTATCGCATTCCGTCAAGTTGTTTCAAGTTAATATGAACATGTATATGCCATCTTTGTGAACTGTACAGCTAATCTCACTGTTTTCCTTGGGCACCGAAAAGCCCTGAGAGGGATATACGATAACCAACAACCCAAGAATTTTATCCTATAGCAGAATTGGCGACTCCGCTATGGAATTGTTCCCCATAGTTTCCGGACTATTTCTTTCCTCCTTTCTTCTCTCCACTTTTCACAGATCCTTCTGACCAGTACTTATGCCCAGTAAACATTTTAAAAGCTCACATAGTTCAATCCTGTTTCTGTTCGACCATCTGAAGAATTTTTCCCTGGATAACGCTACACCTGTAGTTTCTCCAGTGCGTTATAACGCCGACTCTGCTTAAAAACAGTGCATTAGTCTCTGGATTAACGCTTACTTTACTCAGAGACAGTGCGTTACTCAGCCAAAACTTGTTGTTCACTTCCGTGATTGTGTTTTAGCTGCAGAATGTTTTGGCCATCAGTATATCTCCTTGAATGAATCCCTGCGCTTGTTTACTAAACTGGCATTTCTGTTTGTTTTCTCTTGTTTGAAAAGTTAGTGTCAAAAGCATTTACTTTTTAGAGAAGATTTTTTTTTTTTTAGTTTTTTCTGCATCTAGCTGAGTTAATTATGAAATTTTCAGTTTATAGACTGTTAAGAAGAGGTAGATAGAAGTCTGAATCTTTAAAGCTGAACTGAGTTATTTGAATTTTAGTGCATGGATGTTGAAAAGAAACCTCTCCTTGTAGAAATACTCTTCATCGAATTGAATATTTAGAGCATGTTTTTCATGGTTTCTTGAGTCAGAGTCTCATTACATTTCATACGTCCACTCCCCCTCCGCAAGACTAATAATCAAGTACACTAAGAATCAAGCGATAATAAAATCAATCAAATATTTTTTGAGCTCACGAAAACAGTAGTTCAGGCTAGGATCTTGGGTTAGGAGCAGTGAGAAAATTACCCAAGATCTCAAAACTTGAAACTAGAGTCATTAACGAGTGAAATCCTATTGCACTCATATTATCGGGACCGTTCCTTTACCGGAGCTCAGCGCGAGACAACACTTGGGTGCACAAGAAGGTAGCCCGTCTTCGACTGCATCCGGTGGGTGTGTTATATATTGGGGTTCCCTTCGGGGATGTCGAAACTAGATCGGGGATCTAGGTATTCTGCCCATATAGCACATTGTCCTTGACCGTGGACCCCCCTGATGATGTCTGTGATTTGAGGTATCTTTAGTGGCCATACTTTTTAGGGACTTACACAAGGTGACTGGGACGGGCTGTCCTGGTACCTGAAACAGATGGACCCACTCTGTCTTCGGTATTTAGGAGGGTACTCGTCTTCACGAGAGTGCTTACACCTATCGTCTGAGGTTCGGGCGAAGCTCTAGAGTGAACGTAACTGTAATTTCGACCAACCCTCTCTGTATACTATTGTGATACTGGATTTCATCACCAACAAATGGTAGTACTCAGACAGGGCACCCTATTCTGGCTGCTTGCTGATTGATTTTAGAGAGTCATTTTTTCTTTTTAGGTGTGTGGTTACTGTCACTGAGACTTTATAATACATCACAATTTATTAAAATTTGTTAAAATTAAACAGGTCACCGTGGCGTCCCCCGACCCACGCCGTCTGTCTAGACGACAGCAAGGTCTACCTCCTCTAACTATTGAGGAAGAACTGAACCTTGGTGAACCCGTGCCTTCTACGGAAGAGCAGTCTCCACTGACTAATCTTAATTGTCACATAGCCTCATATCATCTGAATTTCCGGAGGACCCTTTCACTGAAGGGGTTGTACCTCATTACAATCCTCCGCTCACTGATCCGTTGGGGCTCGTGATAGTTTAGATTCCACCACGCGGTAAATATGTCTCTGTTTGTGCTCAACCTAGTCTCCTAAATTGAGTTCATTAATTGTCAACCAGGGTTGGTAAACTGCTGAAGTGTGGTGCACTGTATGTGCCTAGGTAATTGTTTCTCACTACGTTGTGTCTAGTGTTTTATGATGTTTTTGGATTTTTTTATGGTTTTATGTTCACAAGGGAAAGAACTAAATGCTGGTGGAAAGAAGCTACTGGTTGAAAAACAGAGTGAAGCCTAAATTATGGACGACAAATGACAAATGAAAATACTGAAACAAAACAAAGCCTAAACTATGGCTAGCAAATTACAAAGCTTGATAATGACTTCAAGAAAATAAAACACAACATGAGCTTAACTTGTCCAATTCATTAATTAAAGATGTTTTGGAAGAGCTTGAGAAATGGGCAGCTAAGTGTAAATGAAATTCTCCTAACTAAACAATCAAACAATCAACTTACAATGTTACAACATCTCATCCATGATTAAAGGTCTATTAAAATCTATTTGGAAAAGAACATTTGTAGCACCATAAGATTTTTATTCTAAACTAGCTTCTAACTTTGTTCTGCAACTCAATCTAGCACCACTAGGCCTCATACAAAAGTTATAGATTTATTTTTAGAATAGTCTTTGAGAGGAGGCTTGTTTGTGAAATTGTAAAAAGGTTGCAAAAATACTGCAGGCCTTAGACTGATACTATCTTCTGTCTAGATAATTATGTATTAGTATGAGTTTGGAACAAAAGAAGTTTTGTAAATAATGAAGACCGTGGTGTTTAAATTTAACAACTAATACAATTTGAAATGCAATGGATGGCAACTACATTGGAATGTTAACACAGTGAGCTAAGTTCAGACTAAACTAGAGTACTACTAGTCTTCAGTGAACAGTGTTAAATTAAAAGCCATTATCAAACTACAAATGAAATGATAGAATTGAACCACATGCATTCTACCTCCGGAGTGCTATAACTAAGTTATCATGCAACTAACGTAAGGAATTCTACAGTTCATCCCGTTCAGTATGAATGATTTTTTGGAAGAGTTTGTGAGAACGAGTATGGCTTTATTATTCAAAGCAATTGAACATAAACAAAAGACTTAAAGCAAATACAACTAAAGTCCAAGACACCACAGTTACTTCTTACTCATTGTTATCATGTTTTCGAAGAGCATTGTAAGAGTAAGATTGGCTATGCTACTTGGTTTAAACTTAACAACTAAAACCTACAATACCACAGTCATGCCTTATCCATCATAATGATATTTTCGAAAAGTTTATTAGAGTAAGTCTTAACTGTGATAGCTAACGAAAGTAAATGCAACTAAACCTACACTATCACAATTGTGCCTCATTCTTCATAATGATATTTTGGAAGAGTTGATTAGAGTAAGTTTGACTGTGATAGTAAATATAAACAAATATGAACATAAGCTTCAGAAATCTACTTAAACTAGAAATAAAAGCGAGATTAAAACACTTATCTATTGTATAAACAAGGCCGCTCAGGAGACAGGGGCCCTCTACCACCAGAGTAGCATGAAATCTAGCTCAAAATTGACTCAACGCGTTCAAGGAAATGCTGCTTCTTTCATTAAAGAGGAATCACCTCAAAACAGAGTATTCACGGACTTCAAAGATCTAACAGTCAAACATAAAATCTAACCAAAATCTAACCCCTTTCTCTCGGTTTCCCGAGCATATTTATAGCAAATATACATAACGGAACTTGAGATAATACAGGGATTATTGTCTTTCCTAATAGAAACTAAACTAGGACTCTGATCATGATCACGTAACAGAATCTGGACTGTCCTTATTCTGTTAGGAGTCTACGTCCTAGTTTGGGTTTCCACATGCTTAACCCTGTACATAATTCCATTCAATCTCCATGGAGGGAAAAAAATGATGAGGACATGACGTGGAATACACCCATGTGTGCTTTTCCCCAAGATGACATCTGGAACCTGTATAAACATGAAGCTGGCTGCAGAATTGGAAAATAGCTACAGAATGTCTGCATTCTGTAGCTAGTTTCAGTTCAAAAAGTACTACAATGACACAACCATAAAAACATAGAAAGTTAGCCACGATATTCATTCTTAAAGCAATTTTAACTAATTTCATTGATCATTTGAGCCTGGGATTAATAATGGATAAAAGAAATGGAGTGGAATGTGGTGGAAGAAAGAACATTTTTGGAGCTCAACAATGTCTTCGGCCGCACAAACATCCATTTCACCACCACAAAGATCCACTAGGTCGATGCCAATGGCAACCATCCCAGGTTCGCCACCATCCTCCCCACCGGTGGTCAATTCTATGCCATCACCGGGGTAACCCCGTAGTCAAAATATACCTACCCCCAACCCTACTAGCCATCACAACCTGCCGCAGCTTACCGAACTCTTCGCATCTACTTCTACTAACACGTTAATTCATGTGGTAGCTCCTCCCACGAGTATGATACTTCTGTGCCTTTTAGCAACCCTCTTTCTACGAACCCTTACTGAGTTCAACCCCTCGCCACTATACCAGGGGTAGTGGAATACCAGGGGTAGTGTTTCAAACATCCTGTTTCAAAGACGTTAGGGTAGCAGGGAACATTTCGCTTCCCCTGAAATCCTTAGGACAAATGGGACAACCTATTGTCAATAATTTTCCCTTAAGTGGTGCAAATTTAGGTGTAGGGTCTATGCCGTTGCCAAACTATGCAAGTAGTAGCATGCCTCCAGGTAACTCTATTGCATCCATTTGGACTAACCAACCCCAACGTTCATCTGGAATGGGAGGGCACTTTTATATTGGGGGCAACCAACCCGTTGCCCCGCAATACAATATGCCCTATGGACAACAATAGTATGTCCCTACTCCTCCACCTATAGGAAGTTTTTATCAAAGTCCCACTTATCCTCCTGGTAACACGTTGATGGGTGGACCCTATGGTCTAAGTAGTTAGCCCATACTGCCTTGGTTAGATTAAGGGGAAAATCCAAAATTTCCATTTTTGGCCGCTTTGGACATTCTTGATATCCATAAACTGACTAACGACCCCATCAATCACAACCCGCTTTGGCCTCCAGTACTGCATAAGATTCCTTCTGACATCCCGAATTTCGACGGGAAACAAGGGGAAGACCCAGCCGCACACATCACTACCTTTCATCTATGGTCTATATCCAATTCCATGGTGGATGATAGTGTTCGGCTTCGACTGTTTCCCCGCACCCTTACAGACAATGTCGCCAAGTGGTACATTGAATTGCCACGCGCAACCATCAATACTTTTGGTGCTTTAGCGACGGAGTTCCTAAAGAACTTCCAATTACCAATTAGATTTGAAACCAGAACGGAATTGTTAACCTCGCTGCGCCAAGACACCGCCACCCACATCTCCGATCATATTCATGAATGGAGACGTCGAAGGAGGCTAGTCAAAGTGCCAATCCTGGATCATCTCTTAGCCAATTGGTTTTGGAAGTCTCTTTTACCCCACATCTCTAAAGACATTGGCCTTTCTGGTGCGGTTACAGAAGATCAATGTGTTCGTCGTGCCCAGCATTTGGATTTAATATATTCACAATCTGGCACGCTATACGATCTACTCCCCCATGCCCCTGGTAACCCAAATCCTTTGGCCACTCAGAAAACCAGAGCACATGCCGACGGTCTCGTTGGCACAATCTCCGGTGTGGCCACAAAGCAATCTCGGGGGAAAACCTCCCAGCCATCTTCGGCTGCCACCGCCCCTCACCAAACGACTACTCTTCCTACCGCTGAGGTGAATTCTGTGCAAACCTCACAAAAACCTAGCGGGAAAAATAAGAAGAACAAGAAAAAGATGTCTTCTTCGGAAGAGCAGTCGGATAATCAGAATAACCCTAATCAGAAAAACGCTACCAAAAATGACAAAGGGAAGGATAAACCCATGAAATTTCCTTGCAAGATCTGTGCGGAGGACCGCTTGACATACAAATGTCCTCGGCTACAGGAATGCACCGATTTTATTGCCAACAAGGATTCTAGGCGAACTCTTGTCGTTCTTCATAATCCTTTCCCAAATCAACAGCAGCAACATCAACACATGGTTGAAAATCTGCCACAACCCCAACAATGGGGCAATGGTGGTTCACATCCTTCCGGCGAAGGACCATCTGCCATTTATGGCATTGAGAGTGTTGAACTTCAAACTCGAGCCAAGCTTTATGGAAATCCTACCATAGATGCTCAAGAACCTGGAACTATTTCAAATCCATCGCCGCCCAACGATTTGTATATCGAACGGCCTATTGCTGAACCCATGATTCATCCCCCCAAAGGGTCACTCCGACGCACGAATCATAACACCTCTGCACGTGCAGCCTAAAACTACAACATTGTAGAAGATTTGGCGTAGACACCGTCAGCCATGTCTGCTCTCGAAGTATTACAAACCTGTCCAGGACAAAGGAAATCCTTGCTTTCGGCCATTGGTGGAATAGACCCCCAGGATTCCATGTTAGCTATCTTTGATATGGAAAAGGCTAAACCTCGCCTCTCACACCAAATCGCATTCTAGGTGCAGGTTGTGTCGAAAGGGAGACCAATCCATCGCACTGTCATAGACGAAGGTGCTTCGACCTGCGTTATGTCACAAGCTTGCTGGCTCAATTTAGGTTCTCCTACCCTCACCCAGCCATAGAATTCCCTCAAAGCTTTCGATGGCCACAAATTCCTCCCAAAAGGATACCTTGCTAGTTTTCCCATCACTCTGAGTGGGAAAATGGTAAACGTGGATGTCAAAGTCGTAGAGCGCCATCTAGACTATAATCTATTGCTTGGTCGCAGTTGGTCTTATGCCATGACTGCCATTGTGTCTTCGGTCTTCCGACTCATCCTATTTCAATTAGATGGGAAAATAGTCATAGTGGATCAGCTATCCTTCTGCACCCCTGATTATGCCACGTTACCAAGTAGCACTATACCCCTAATAGGAGGCTTTCTTGACTCTTACGTCAGTATCGGTACCGGTCTTCTGAAGGCATCTTCCCTACTGGGTTGTTTTCCTCTCCCACTGCCACAGATCCCAACACGGTTGCAATGATATCCACCACTTTGTATGGCTCTATCGACCCATGGATAATTCCGACACCTTCAGACATTGATTCCTACGGAGATCAGATGCCGCTCTCACCAGCCGAGTTGGCTTACCAAGCCATCCAAATAGCATCTGAACCCTCCACTGTTATGGTTTCGACCGAAGGTACAAACCTCCTGCCCATCACAGTTCTCTCTAAGGATCTCCTCAATGAAGTCTTGCCTACAGATGAAGCTATTCGAGAGATCATGTCTCTAGAAGAACGACCTTGGGGAGAATTTCACCATCGCGCTTCGATGATTGACTCGGAGGAAATAAAAACTGAAATCCCATCTTTTGACCAACCTGAGATGGTTCCCTCTGCTTACACGACTGTTCAAACTATCGATTCAGAAGGGAACATGGGTAATCTTTCTAAGAAAATGCTCATTTATATCTCGGTCAAAATGGGTATCATGGAAAATATTCAGATTGGAGAAGCTTGTAATCCTGAGGAAATTGCGCGCTTCACATGCATTTTCAAAGAATTCTGCGATGTCTTTGCTTAGTATCATAAGAAAATTCCCAACATAGATAATTCTATTGACGAGAAAGAGATCAAGAAATTTCGAGCATTCTTTTTACGATATTTTTCTTGCTTGTTAATCAGAAAAACCTTGAGTTCCCTTCTTCGGACTCGTTAAACTTATACGAAGTTGATATCGAGCGTTCTTTTTATGGTATTTTTATTGCTCGTTAATCCAAAAAACCTAGAGTTCTCTTCTTCAGACACGTTAAAATCATGAAGAAATACTGAGCATTCATTTTAGGAACCTTTTTCTCACTCATAAAACTAAAAAAAACCCGAGTTGACTTTGTCGGACTCATTAAACTACCACGACAGAGAGCTAGGAGCCATTCTTTTCCTCTTTTTCAAAAGCTCTTTAAACCAAAAAATTAACCGAGTTTTCTCCGTGTGACTCGTTAAAATTTCATGGAGGACACCGAGTTTTTCTTTGTTGGACTTGTTAAAATTTCACAAAGAGTATTGAGTTTACTCCATCTCCTCGTACTCACAACAAAATGAGGTGGATGTCCATCGAACATAGATTTCTCACTTTTCCAGCTTCAATGGACTAACTAAAGGAAAATGAACTGTTTCGGGCTTACTATTACCCCTTTGCTGTGACCGGTTATCAAGACATGAAAAAGGTACCCCAATGGAGTCATCTTTTATGATATTTTTCAGACTCTCTAAAAATGAAAAATTCACCGAGTTTGCTCGTCTGGACTCGTTAAACCTAATCATATGGAGCGCAGAGTTGTCTTCTTAGACATTTTTCAGACTCTCTAAACATGAAAAATTCAACGAGTTTACCCATCTGGACTCGTTAAACCTAATCAGAAGGGGCACGAAGTTGTATTTTATGATATTTTTCAAACTCTCTAAATATGAAAAATTCACCGAGTTTACTCGTCTGGACTCGTTAAAATTAATCAGACAGGGAAAAATTTGGACAAAATGGATACTACCTTTGTTACATTTCAGAAAAGGTCAATTTGGCAGCAAAATTCTTGAACATGGGCATGAGAAAACTCTTTGCGAGTTAGCCGAACTTCTGTCTAACGAATATTGGCCTTCATTTCCCTGGTCACCTGCTGCAAGGAAAATACTATTTTGCCTCTTTGGTGTTCAGCAGGCTTTAAAATTTTACTGTTTTCTACTGCTAGAGTGCCTTCTGTTATTTCATGGAATCTGCTTCTTCTGCGCTCTTGTTGTCAACCAAACGGCTATTATGTGCAGAGAGAGTGTTTGTCGTTCGACATCCCCATTCACTCTTCATTATCTCAATCTGTGACAAAAAATGAGTTGGTTTCCATTCAGTATTGGGCGGTCTTGGGGCGCCTCGATGCTGCTTTCTTCAGATCTCTTCTGTCTGACTTCAACATCTTATCTGAGAGGTGATCAAACCAGCTGATGCTGGATACTTGGTTTCTCAGTGTGGAGCAATCTTGCTCATTTGATGGAGATGCTAATGTTGACTCTGATCGAATGATTCTATAGTGTTTGACTTACCAAAACTCATTTTTCACACTTTCATTAGATTGTCTTTTGTATCTTAGGGATATCATCCTTCATCGTGTGTGTCCCGTATCTATTAGTTTTTCATTATGTTGTGTCAGACGATTACTATATTGACGACAGCGCTATTCGTTGCATGTTGAGAAATATACGGTTTTAAGTAGTCGACGGTCAAAATTGGAAAAGGCATATCATTAAAGTTGTGTTTCCTTCAAAGTTACCGTATTGTTTATAGAGCCGGCTTCTTATTTCGATGTATTTATGGCAGACATTTCACATTGTGCTTATCGGTGAATGATTCTTTATATCTCTATTATAGAAATCATTTTGTTTAAGCTGCGAAGCATGAATTATTTAATAGTAGTTATATTTTGTTGCTGTTGTTGTTGGGTGCTACTGAATAACAAATCTTTATCTCCCCAAATATAAAGTGTTGACATCATCTTCGTCTGCGAACTCCTGCCTTTGGGGGCATACGTATAGGTCAAAATACCTCCTCATCGGCTCGGAGAATACAATATGGAAGGAATAAGACCTAAATTAAACCTATTTCTGCCCGAGTAACGCCTTTCTATAACAAAACGGAGCGTTATAACGCATAAGACAGAATGAAAGTGACTTGCATTCAGTGGCTAAGGAAACACATATTTTACAATAGAGTCAGCGTTACATTATTTTGAAATTTGGAAAATGGGAAGCAGAAAAATGATTAGGATCTCCAGCTTTCTCTAAAAGAGAATAGTTAAAGAAACTTTGACATAATTCATTATTGGTCACCATAAAAGAATAGACTCCCAGAGGAAAAAGCATGAGAATAAAACATCTCAGATTTTTCTATTCCAAGCTAGTGAAGAAAGGCAACAATAGCTTTCTCCTCTGTAAAAGGAGAGTGAAGGCTCTTCGTTTAATTAAGGATACATTAATGTTCTGAATATTTGTGACTGAAGATGGTAACTGCAATCTTGAAGGCCAAGAGTCAAAGAGGTTTCCTGAGAAACTTGACTTGACTAAGACTTACCACTTTGCTAAGAAGATAAAGTTAGGGAAGGCTGAGGAGGCTTGAAATCTAAGCAGAAGATTATAATCACTCCTTCTCCATTATATCAATAGAACTGTATTTGTTTAATACATTGATGCTTAATATTGACTGATATTGTTTAGTCTTATTTCTGACATGATATGAATAGCTTCTAGAACAATTATAATTTGGGTACTAAATATATATTAGCCAGGTATTAGGATATATTGTTGAAATTACAGTTAGCACCCTAACATTGCAGGCATTGATTGGGGCAGTGAAGAAGAATACACTTAGCACTAGTGTTATCCAAGGACTCAGAGATCATCAAAAGATGAACATCTATCATTCCATCAAGTTGTTTCAGGTGTGAACGTATATATATATCTTGCTTGAAGCTATCAGCCTAATCTTCTTATGTACCTCAGGCAGAAGCAGAAAGTTATGAGTAACCTTGCATAAGCATTTTATCCTATAACAATTCTTCTCTCCTTCATTGTTGGAATCATCAAAGATGATCTTTACCATAACCCAGTAACAATAAACCAGCCATCATGAGTTTATCCCCAGAGCCAACATATTATGCCTGCATAGTCCGTAATTCAAGGTAGCTTCAGCGAAACCAACGTGGGTGCGGACTGTCACCAAATCTAAATATGTGTCAGCAAGTACAGTTCGAGAAGTTCCAACCCACGTGGTACATACACACGCCTCTACATGCTGACACGCAAACGGTAACCTGTCATCATGTGGGCAGAACTACATAATTAAGTGAAATCACAGACAGGAGGTGGGTCCAAATCCCCATGAGATGCCGGCCACCGGTGCCTCTTATATTATTGATCTGGTGTTAGTAAGCTCAGCGACCACAACACACTTGCTGATCACCTTAACATGGTTGAAGGTGTTACATAAATTTGGTGCTCTTCAAGCACCTCATGAAGGGAATCTCTCTTACACATCGAAGTGGCCAAGGTTGAGGCACTGTTATTTAACAAACTACATGAGATCCATGGTCTCTCACTCGCTGGGAGTCCCATCCATGGAAAAGGGAGTAATATATGGAAAATACAACTTATTTCATGATGAACACGCCCCATCATAGTCCTTCACACATGGAGTTATTCATATTTGTTCCTCATTGAAGAAAGCTGTGAAATGAATCTTGCAGAGTCATGCAGCTGCCCCAATCCTCCGTAGAATATTGCACTCTTGGCTCTTTGAAATTATAGTCCTCTCTCATGCCTTCCCCCAATCAGGCTTTCCATGATGGAGACAGATATTTATTGAGCCCTGTGGCTTCAAGGAAAGATATTCTGTCTGCTCTTGGGATCTTCTGTGGCTTGACTCCTTAAAAAAGACCTTACCATGATAATATATGACCCCTCCTTGGACCAAGTAGCCTCTTCTTGATGGCGCATCTGACATCACTGTGAATCATATCTTTAGGAACTAATACCGAAGTTGAAGATTTTGACTCAAGAGTCTGTTGCTAAATAATAATGACGTTATGACGATGCATCATGGAAGTGCCTTGATTGTTGATTTCCTACTGGTATTACCCATGCTAGAATGAACATTGGAAGAAGGTTGATCCTCCATTCCCCTGCTGACTTAGATCCGAAGAAAAGTGAAGAGGTAGTGGCCCGAGGAAGAAGATGCGCACTCATTCTTGGGTGACTCCCAAGCCTCCTAGCGTGTTGTATAACTTGGTCTCATTGCTCCAATCATGTAGTTTCTGGGCAGAAGAAATTTGTGAAATATCTCCCTCGATATCTGAATCATGGTATAGGGTGATTTCCATGAGATAGAGATATGCTTATCCTCACTGGTGTGAAGAGAAAGAGCCGTGGTCTAGCTTGTGTGAAAATCACACATCTCTATTATTTGACGCGTGAAGCTGTGGAACTGAGGATAAGTGTGCATGCCTTGAATCATTGTGGTTTCTCTTCAAATCCACCACTCCCCATTTGCAAGGCTTTCCATTCAATGGTAACGCCCGAGGTGATCGGCCATTGGATACGAATGATGTTGGTATGTCGGTATATCAACTACAAAGGAAATGGTCACCAAGGTGTGGGGATTCCATGGTGAGAGAGTGATGGGGCCTGTCCCTTTGCTTTGCATGGTCCTATCTCCCGGAACCAAGACGGAAAATCCCTCCAAAAGTATTGATAGGGATTCTCTCTTTGCCTACAAGGTGAGCATCCCTAAATGAGTTGTGGAGTTTCCCACTGTCCAATCGGTATAGATATATAGATTGTAACTGAACCTTGTACTCTTGGGTCAATGCTTAGGCACTCCTCTCAGAATGAGAGTCCATTGGTTGGGAGTAGCTCTGTCACTCTCAGGCCAGGTGTTGGTCTTCCTCATGTCTTCGGCCACGCTATGACCGTTCCTAGGTTCCTCATCATCATCTTTCTCACTAAAATCGAGAATACTTTCTATGTAGTGTGCTCTTCCACGACCTTTTACCTCTTGGTATCCATGAATCTTGCTTGATGAAGCACAATTCTTATTCCTCAATTCCCTGCGGTCAACATCAGAGACGAAGATCTCTCCTTGGGAGGAGAAACGGCTTTTCCTTCCTTCCCCTTGGGGGAGTGAGGGCACTTACTTTGGAAAGTTGCTGCTTTTGGCAAGGTACTCTTGAAGTCTAAACTCAGCAATAGCATCTTAGTGATGGGCTTGGTAGACTTAACCAACCTATGCAAAGGTTCCTCCGGGCCATCAATTATGCCAGACCCTTCGATAAGACAGATCGGGGACCACGTGTGTAACAATCTCAAAAACAGAATATAAGTCTGCGCATCTCTAAGCGATTCAAATTTGCGAGGACTATGAAGGTGTTTGAGATCCTCTCTATCACTCTCCACCTGGTCTTCCTGGTAAACTGGAGGTAAGTCATGATGTCTCCCCAATGTGAAGCAGGTCCTTGAGCCTGGTGGTAGCTTCCACCAGAGGTGGCAACAGCACCAGTGCCAGTGACAGTTTGGGGACCTTGTTCAGCCCACAGATTAGACTCTCAAGCTTCTCTACCCATGCCTTGGCGAAACTGGAGAGGATCAATAAACTTGGACAAAAGAATCACCCATAGTGTGGTGTCTGCTATGAAAGAGACCACCATCCTACTATATTGCGCCTGGTCTTGTCCTTGAGGGTGATAAAAATCTTTGTAGCTCAAGTGATCATGTCAATCTTTGACTCGAAATCATACTCCATAAGAAGTAATATTCAGAGATCTTTCCTCAGGTCACTTCATTCTTCATCCAAGAATGTAGGCATGATGGGCAATAGCGGGCTTTGGAGTTGGTGGTGGATTCAACGGGTCGAGTCGGTCCAACAGTGGTTATGTCGAGCTCTCCAACTAAATATCACGGATCTTCCCTCATTTGCTACCTCACTCTCGATCTTCTTGGAAAGATCTTGCATGGTCTCCAAAAGATTTTTTGCAGAAGCTCACTCTTCTTCTTTGTCATTCCCTGCGTGACTTGAGGGGTTTCCCCTTGCTGTTGATCCTTGTACAGATCTGTGAAGAATAATGTAAGCACTAACAATTGGATGCAGTACCTGTGTCTAATCTCTCCTTGAAGATGATCTTCTTTAAATGCCGAATGAAGCAGTGCTCCAAATGGCCCATAGGCCACCCAGAAAGAACTCTGATACCTTTGTAATATTTCCCAAATTGGGGGATTGCATGTAAGTTGAAATATTCTCTAACCCGGATATTAATGTACATAAAATGAGTTGTAATATGGATCTCATTAAGAAAATCTGAGTATGGTCAGAAGGAAAAACACAAAATCAAACCAATGGCAGTAAGCGGATATACAACCCCGGATGGTGAAAACACCCTCCGCAGGGGTGAAAAAAGGCTATGCCTAACAGTAACCGGAGATAATACAGTGTTGACGGTTAAGCGGGAGGCCATCAATATGATAATAATGGACATAGTATGATTATAAGTAAAGGTAGGCTCATTCCAAAATATATAAAAGTATGCGTTCCCACACGTGAGTTAGAAACGCAGATGGCTTGGAAAAGGAGAGCTATGACGGGTATATCTCTTAATGAAATGTCGTCTCGCGATTGTTATTTTTAGGAGGTAGTATTTATATTACAACTTAGATCTGGACGATTTATGGACAGCTCATTCAGATCCCATAAGTCTGTATGGGCGTTTTTCTCACAAGGTCGCGGTTTGACCAAATCGTAAATGCGTGAGTAAGTTCGGTTGCAGATGCATGAGTGCTGCTGACAAATTTTCTGAATATTTGTTCATTACAATGGATGAATCTAAATGCTATGGATTAGCAAACATCATGGATACTAAAGGAAGACCGAGACCATTTCCCTGAATCTAATCAAAAAAATGATCCAAAACACCGGAAAGTCTCTGTCAAAGTATCAGGTCAACAGTGAAGTATGCTATATCCCGACTGACCTTGAAGACCATTACGCCGCAAATGCGATCAACAGTCAAAAACAAAGAAGCATATGCGGAAGTTAAAGACACACTCCATGAGGAAGAGACCGGAAATACCTGTGATCTGGATCTACGCCAACTAACATAACACCTGGAGAGCGCGTAGCAAAACCCTCGATGGATCCTGACGCGATTGAAAGTAGAGCAGTTTGGCCTCAAAGCAGCGATGATGGATAATTCTAGCAAATACTCCTCGAATCTAAGTGATGAAATCCTTGCCTGGAGCTACGGCACAATCCTCCACTAAAGCAACAAAAGATAGTAGCTGTCTGGCGGAATGAAATACTGGAAAATATGAATAATCAGGTATTTCTTTTGTTTCCTTTACCTCTCCTTTTATAAATATAGAGCCTTTGAAAACCTAAACCACCTTCAGTGAGTTATCTCTTTTCTTGCAATTCCTTTTTTAAGCTTTCTTCTCCCTTTAGGAGATGCAATGAACTACGGTATCATTATAGAAGGTTGTCAGGACTGAGCCGATGTCCTGACTCAAATACCTTTCCCCTGAAGTGATTATTACAACAATACTGATTCATATGTTCCATAGGCAGTAGTTATTAGTCTTTCTTGATTTTACATGTCCTCTTTATTCATTTATTCATACGACGAAAAATAAAACCCAAAATGAACAATACTCTTAGCTTGGATAAATAAGGAATATTGTCCTCCTTCAGTCATGTGATGGCTTCCCAAATACTGATGGCTGGTGGCTATACCTACCAACTTCATTAACACTTACTTTGAAATCATTTTCTTCATTGTCTCAGAATAGTGCATGGGACTCTAGGTATCAAAGATCAGAGATCATCTTGCAAAGGTGCAAGTGGTCTTCCTCTTGAAATAATTCTGTTGCCATTAAATGGTGGTGAAGGGATTCTTCTGTGATTCCCCATTCTTCTCAAATTCTTAATCAACTTGAGTAAAATACACATACTCTTGGTCACTTCCCCATGACTCAAATACATTTGAACCATAATTTTATTGCTTCACAGAAGGTGAAGTCTTTGCCAATCTCATGTTTCCTTTATACTACGGGAAAAATACATCTAACTTCTTTTCCCACCAAACACTTTACTCCTTGTGGTGACCCATCAAGGTAGAATAATACCAAATCTATTTCCCTTCATTCTTCCACAGTATATGTAGAGTCTCTTTTCTTCTTTGGTGATAAACTTTGGAAAGTCAAAGTCATAACCCATTAACTTTAGGTTGAAACATATAGATATTATGAATCTGCTGATCTAGTATTCTTCACTCCTATGCTTTTTATCTTTCAAAGAAAAGGCCATAGTGTGTTTCTTTGGAGCTTACTCTGTGCAGATCTTCTTTTTTTGAGATAGGATGTATGGACCTTCTATTATCTTGAAACCCTAACCCAGCTTCACATCTTCTTTGCTTTACCTCCTTGGGTGAATATTAGATCTGAAAAGAGATGAGAAAAATTATTCTTTACCTCTATTACGATTTTTGTCTTAGACTTTCTAAGTGACAAGGGATCATACTTCAATACCAGCATAATATCCCAAAATGGGAGGCACATCAACGATGCATGCTAAAATCGCAGCATTTTTAAGAAATATGTAATGAAAGTTAATGAAACTCATGGATCTTAGCATTCTGTTGCTGTGACTGATCTGAAAGGAAATCAGAAACAAATCACTATTGCATGATTAAACAAACCTTGTGCCAAAACTAGCTCAAAGTCATGTAAAAATACAGACTGCCAACTTGTATGAAAATTTGGAATACCATATGAAAACGTTATTTTATTACATACAATAGAAAATTGAAATTTTCATCCATATATAGAACAAATGTGAATAGAAATTTAGATCTACAACAAATCCATACGCATATACAAGCTCTTTTATCAATCCCCATGGGGTTTGTAATACCATGTGAAAAATGTAGATATGAGTTTTAAGGTAACGTAGATATGATATTCATAAATTGGATCTGATCTGATATAATAAGAAAAAGGATCTCCTCCAACATATCTCCAGTATGAGTAGATTCAACACTCGGCAAATCATCTCGAATGGTGCACCTTTTGAATCACTGCAGGCGGCTCATTGTAATACGAATCTGGACCTCACATTGTAAGAAGTTCAAATAAATGTGGCTACAACTAGATCAACAAAATAGCAATACACAAACTTCAATACTATCCTCCCAATGGATTAGAAGACTTCTCCAGCAATAAGTATTGAGATGCTTCCCAGTGAGGATCTAGCTTACTCCACACTGATGGCTTTAAAACAGTCAAACCCTCATTGGATGCTACGTTTTCAAAGGAAGATGAAGCTTGCCCTCAAGCTAGATAGTGGAAAATATGGTACAAGGCTCCTCCAAGAACTATCAATGGAAAGGACAATTCCTACGACATGAGGACAGCCACATGTACAACAAATATATATTCAAGCATCCGGAAGAAAGGAAAGTATGTCTAAAGAGACCATACAATCATCTGAAATTATAATCTGCAACTAACCTCATATGGTTTCATCTCACTCTCATAAGAAATGTGAGCCTCCTGCATGCAGTCCCATGTTCGTTTCCATCTTCTGTCTGACTGAATCTCTCAAAAACACTGCATATCCAGCTTCAATGCCACTCATAACAATAGTGGACTTGATCATCTTGAATGGATCTCATGCAATATCTTCTTCCATACACAAGGTGGCTTTATTCCAATTGTCTATGATAGTCTATATTCCCACTGAGTTGCTTCTATTAGTGTTTCACATCCTCCACATTAGCTTAGTTGACGACACTGGTCAAACTTTGACTTTGTCCACATGCCATTAAGCTCTTGTTGCCATGAAGGTATTTTATCAGACTGTGAATGTAGTCCCTTTCCAATTAAGAGGTATTTTATTTCTACTAAAGAGATTTATGGGTCTCCCTACCCATTTTGTCTCTGTCAAGAGCAAAAACAAAATTTTAATACTACTGGTTATTATGGTAAGTTAGGAATATTACACCTGTCGATTTTTCTCTTGTTCATCATGTATCCGTTCCGGCCTTTGAATCCATCACAATGGAATATACTCTCATGACTTCCTGTGTATTACCACAACCAATCAAACAGACAACCTCCATCACTTTAAATGACCTAATATCAATGCTTCTCATAATAAACAAGTTGACTAGATTTAAATCATATGAGAGAGAACCCTCTACAAGTCTGGAAAATGGGTCCTTGACTCAGCGTTTAGTTAACAACAGCACCATAGTTTTCCAATTTTCCAATATTCTGATTATAGAGTGCTAACATAATGATGGTGATACTGTGGAGATGAGTTGTGGAAAGATTAATATTTCATCGAACTCGAGAAACCCCAGATCAAAATATTGTATGAGTCAAGTATGTTCAAGATTAGTATTTGGTTGTTGATGGTGGACAAAAGCCGGATAGAAGAAAGTTGAAATAATCCACTGGCGACTCCACGGTTTTTAGTTGACCTAAAGAATCACTAGTAGAATAATCCCGATTGGTTGTGAATATCATTGACCTCACTCTTTTGAATGATTGACAATATGGATCTAGGAATACAATGCGAGGTATGTTCCAATGAACAAGGATCACATTCTTGGATTCCCATAAAATGCCTCGAGTAAATTGGAAAATAAAACTTCTTATTTTTCAATATGGTAATGTTGATAAGGCTTAGTTACATCTCATTAAATTTAATATACATTCATGGAAGTTTAAGGTCAAATGGCATGAGGATTTCCTCATGAAGATGTTCATGGCAACGATAGAAGGAAAGCGAGGGTGTATGAAGGTTTGAACCTGTTAATTTGTTTTCTTTAAAGACTTCCATAAGGTGTTTGTAAATTATAAAGAATATTTTCCATATTTACCATTAACCATTATTGTGATCAATTTGAGGATCTCATACAATACCTTGTAAATATTGATGAAGATTTAGAAATTGGCATCCCGAGGATTTCTTAGAAGAAATTCATGAATTTCATTCTAAAGAGTTAAGCTGTCATGACAACGAGAAGTTAGTTGAAAATGAAAGCAAATCAAGAAATGAAAGAATATCCACAAGATCTCTACGTAGGGACAAATGAGTAATTTATCTTCTCTTTTGGTAGAGCTAAAGAAGACACATTCAACCTCATGATCAACCTTCACAAGAGAATGAAAACAATTGTTGTTCAATCAAACCAAAACAAAGACTCCTTCCTCCTTTATTGAAGAATAAATCAATGATTCAGCATGCATCCAACCTCTAAATTTTTATGTAATGAAGATATTGTGTCCATTTGTTCTACTCCTGGAATTATGTCTTGAAGCATTTCCTCATGAAGAAATAGAAGAAAATATTGATATTGATCTTTGTTATACCTTCTCAAGAAGGCCTATTTCGAAGTGTTCTATTCATCGGAATGATGGCCTTCAAACATAATTCAACCAACTCGATCAAGACATATCGGGTTTTTCTTGAGGGCAACACGTGGTATATAATGAGGATGCCATGTCAAATGACCATGAAGAATATGTAGATATTCTCTTTTAGAAGGACCATTTGAGCACGACAAAGTGGAATAGGGAGCAGCCCTCGATGAAGTCATTTATTTAAATCCTTAGGACTAGGTATGGTTCCAAGATCATTTTGCTGTGGCTTATTAGAATCATCTAAGAGAGTATGCTATGCCAAGAATGGTTTGTTGTAGAGTTTAGGAAAGGTTTGAGCAAACTTGCTGTTCAAGGGCAAGTAAGATGGGAGTGGCCCTTTTGTTTTCTCGAGACCATAAAGTGAACAAGAATCAATCATGTAGCCATTTACTTGATTGGTTGGATTGGAAAGGATTTCACTTAGTGTATATATCCTTATCAACTTAGGTTAGGAGTAGGTAGTTGTGCAAATAAGCTCGGTACTATGAGAATCTCTCAAATTTCGATTTTAGATTTCTTTTCATTTTAGGATCGGTATGTTTTAGAATTTAGCCTTAGCTCGGTTTTTGGTTGCACCATTCAAGTTTTTCAAGGTGCGGTACTATGTTCAACTTTATGGATTGCAATGGATAAGCTCAATTGGAGTTATAGTTTAAATTTCGGTTGCTAATAAAATGGGCGGCTAAGAATATGGTGTTTCTATCTTTCAAAGTCGAGGAGGAAAATCAACTAGTTTCCGAGTCACAAATTTCTTGGAAGATCAAGATACAAGGTGAGGTTATCTCAATGGATTGGGCCACTAGCATGCGGTGTTATTTTTCACCTCCTGGAAGATGCCATCCCAGAGATGGAGCCTTTATTAGAGTACCATAATTTATAGTATCACAAGGTATTGATTATTGATTAGATTTTTCTTATCTTTTTTGAAAATAATATTCCATAGCTATTATTTATTTTTTAGAGAAATAAATGGAACTCGACTATAGAGAGCTTCAAAGGAATCAATCTGTTTTTTCGTCTAGTAGAAGGAATGAAATCATTTAAAATTAAGGTGTGATAGGGGATCAAAATTAATTTTTCCCTCGTTCCATTTCATTTCATTTTATTCACCCTCTTTCCCCCCTTCGTTTCCCTCCATATTAGAATGCTTTGGATATATTCAAACCCCCAAAACCACACATATAACCTTTCGAGGCTTATTACTTTATAAACCAATTTATTATAAGGTTTTAGAATTTATGTTATAAGCTCCGCCACTCATATAACGATTGTGTTATATAAAATCACCATTATTTACATTTCATATCATGTATATAACAAAAATTAACTTAAACCATTGGTAGGACCCCTTACTTTCATCGCATATCGGCCATCGCAAATCACCATTAAGCTGCGATGTTCTTAACATTCGCTCGTAAATTAGATGCGTGAAGTGGACCATTCCCGCCACACTTCCCTTCCATTTCATTCCATTGAAATATACGTTACCTTACCATTCTTCCGCCTTTACGCTTTACCCTTCCCATATTTACCGTTTCATCGCTTTTCATTCACGATCATGATTAAAGTGGGGCCCTCATTGCATTTGCGATTTTTTGTGTTTTTTCATTGGAGCTAAACTTTAAATAATGTGATCTTGATTTGTGATATCACATCACATTTGTTTACCTTTGTGAGCGCTTGCAACATATTTATTTTAATTTGTGATGCGGTAGGTTGGCCCCACCTCGAAGCTCCGCCCCCATTACACATCCATAGCAATACATTATATCCTTGTAGAAATTCATAACACTAGCAGCAAAAACCTTGGTAGTTGCAGCACTCGCAAATTTCAGGTGGGCCCCTCTTCCCCACACTTCGCAAATTTTAAAGTTCAACACATAACTTATAAATAAAATAAAGGTGCCGATGTGCTTACGTGGTCCCACTTCTTCCTTCCACGTCATCCACCTCCTTCCCGCGCGTCCACGCTTCAAAGTTTTAAAGTTTACATCCTTTGTGCTTATAAATAAAAAGCTATGAATTGTGATATGCGCTCTGATCCAGTCCCACTTCTTACCCTCCACATTACATGCCCTCCCATCACTTCCCTTTTGCATCACACCACTAATTCCTATTTAATGTTGTAATTTGTTCCAATTTGCAATATGCGATAGTCTTATGGATGCGATAAGTTGAGAATTAGAAATCTAAAGGTTTTCGGTCTGGGTAGACGAGTCTTACAACATTTTTCTTTGAAAGGGGTTAAATGCAAAAATAAAGGACTCGGGTAGCAAAGGCTCGGTGTCCGGTCCCGCCCATGTGATATGTCATTCAACCTTTAAATTGATCAGATTTGGATCAAGGATGTAAGTGATAGCTCAATTTCAAAGTATTCAAAAAGAGTTTTGAACACAGGCGACAGGATGATCTAGTCTTTCTTATTCCTATGTTGTGAATAGTTCAAAAAATGACACGTATGAAGAAGTTATCATGATTTGAAAAAGTCCGATGAAATGGAATTTTGGCATTTGACCAAGTTCGACTAGGCATTTTTACGGTTAGAAAAGAAGACTAGGGAATATTCTGCAATATTCGCAGACCAATTAGAAGTTGACAAGTGTAGGAAATTTGTATTGGTCAATGATTACGTGTGGTTTCGGGGCATTCGAGAGGGTGAGATGTGGCTAGCCCGGAGGCCACCATGTGTGTCCCCATAGTGGTGTGGAAAAATTTTGTGCGGCGGTTAGGGATCGAACCACGGATCTCCCGCCCACATGGCGCGTATTTACCATCTCTACTCTGATTGGATCTTAGCCATAGTAGTCCAGCGGCTTTTATTCAAGATTTAGTGAAATCCGTTTGGGGGAGTGGAGGGGCCAGCACTCATGTAACCTTAGCTCATGAACCATGGGCCAAACACTAACCGCCTCAAAAACCTCGTAGTTTCATGTGCAGCTTTGGTCACATTTTCAATGTTAATTTCACCATAAACGGTTTTCACTAGTGGTAACAATTATGAAACCGCGGTTTGGGGTTGTGTAGCCACCCCAGCATACCGATAATTTATAATATTTATTTCTAGCGGAGGTTTGGGCGTGCCATTCTGGCGAAATCCTAAATTTGGATTTTTAACTATAGTTCCTCGACATTTAGTGGAGTTGTTTTAATGGTTATTGGACCAAATATTGATTAGGCTACATCTTGAGAATTATTCGACCATTCTTGGAGTGTGAATAGTCAATTTTGACTATCTTGAGAAATTATAAGAGCTATTGATGAGGTTTTTAGAGCCATAAAAGAACTTGAGCATGATTTTTCTTGAGAGAATTTCCAAGGGCCATTAGGAGCCAACAACATGATGTGGCCTAGCGGGGCGACTAGAGGCGATTTTTGGAAACCAATAATCAATTTTGGATGTTTCAGAAATTTAGACATTATGGAACTAATGGTGAGGTTTTGCGAGCCGGTCTCCACAGGACTTCTTAAGGCCAATATGCTTGAGAGAAGTCCCCGGGGCCACGAGGGCCACCAAATGCCAACGAGAGGATGAGGCCTATCCGAGAGAAGCCAATAACTATTTATCGGCAAACCAATAGTATATTATGACTATTTTGAGCCTTATGAATCCAATGGAGGGATTTTCATAAGCTTTTGAACTTCGAAGGGTCGAGATGCTTCACGAAGTTTTCGATTGACAGGAAACCGAGGTGCCACTAGGTGTTGGAGGCGAAACTAGAGAGTAGGCGGAGGACAAATTTAGTAAGTGAGTAGTCTGTCGAATATTTTGACATTATGAATCCAATGGAAGGATTTTTAGATTCATTTGGAGACTTGAAGGTTGAGAAGCCACGGGAATTTTCGGGCAGCCTAGGGCCAACAATGAATGGAAGCCTAGATTGGGAGCTAGAGCTCATTTTGAAAAAATGATCGATCTATTTGGATGTATGATATATGCCTAGGGCTGTTAGGTGAGGTTTCAAGGATAGAAAATTACTTCTAGGGAGTTTGTGCCAAAGAGAAGCTCCACGAGAGCTTAAGGGCACCATGAGATGAGGTCAAGTCAAGGAAACCTAGTTCTATTTTTCAACGAGATAACGACCATTACGGGGGGTATGATGGTATTATTACAAAACCAGCGGTAAAATACAAATAAACATTGGAGTTGAGTAAGTTACTTATAAAATAATTTATACATCACTAATCCCAAAGAGCCAAGTCAATTTGACAAGAGCTCAAGGAGACGTGGCTCACGATATTCGGGTGAACTCCTTTATTAAATTTTACCATTTATGTGTTGATGCTTATTTGCTGCACTTTATGGTTAATGTACATGTAATATCAGCATGTGTAATTCCTCACCGCAAATCATTAAAAAATTTAAATAACACATACACATGTTTCAAGTATTCAATTATACGAGTCAAGTATAAGCTAGATCTTTATTTTTTTAAGCGAGTGGGAGGTGGTTAGAAAAGCATAAAAAATTATCCACCCCATTTCATATCGGGTGGTATCGGAGCACTATGTTTCTTGCTTGACGAGCACTAGGTTTCTTGCTTGATAGAGGCACTAGGTTTCTTGTTTGATAGAGCACTAGCTCGCTTATTTGGAGTGAAGGTGTTTAACGGTGCAAAGAATTTAACTATTTGAAAATTGAATGATGCTTACAAGTTTGAGTTTGCTAGAGGTAAAGGGGAGCTACTAATAGCTAAGTCAGGAAGATGACAAGAAGGAAAAGGCTTAGAGTATTCTCATACCCAAAGGACCTCAGGAAACCCTTGAGCATAAGAGGGATGGTTTGTTAAGAAACTCTTGAAGATTGTTTGCAAAGAAGCTTTATCAATTATTTTTGAAACTTTGTGAATTTTTGGTTGAATTTATTTAGTTCATTTACATAGAGATGAAAAATTCATCAAGTGAGGTTTCAAAATCCTCCTTCACAAGATTCTTCAATGAAAGAGATGAGACGAGACTTCTACATCTGAAGGATATGGTGCAAATTCTATATGACGATAGAAGGAAAGCACTAGACTTCATGAGAATTGGTTGCTATGAAGCAAAATAAAGCACTTCTTCAAAAGATGCATGAGATGGAGATGCGACTCCATCATGCCAAAAACCATTAACCAAACACATGCTTGAAGCGAGAGGTAAAACACTGAAATTTGTCTTCAAATTCCTCTTGAGATAGATGTGTAGGTTCATTTGAAAATAAAACTAGAGGTATAGGGTCAAGTTTATGTTAAAAAATGGGATATGAAGGCAAGGGTCTAGGTAAAAAATGCGCAAGTGTGATTGATCCTATTTTGTTCGAGGGAAAGGCCCTAAGAATTTTGGTCTAGGCTATGTTCAATCTTATGGCGAAAAATATACAACCATGAAGGAATTGGAGACAACTTAAAGAACTTTTGTTGCGAGTTCTAAACCACAAACATGTCGAGTTTGTTTTCAAGTTGATTTCCATTGTTTTGAATCCTATGTTGCAACAAGATGTTAGTGGACATTCGACTTATGGTGAGAAAGAGAGTTTTGGCTGGCTATCAAGACATGAACACTAAAAGTTGGTCTTCAAAAGAAAGTTGGAACCTATAAAAGTTCATCTCCTCAAGAAGGTAAAAAATATGGACATGCAAAGCAACATTTGACTTATAATTATTCCCATAGTCAAGTTGATTGTAATTTTTTTAAGCATGGAAAATCTACATGCAAGAATGGAAGAAAAATTTCTTTGTTACTATTGTGGTGCATTAGTAACCATGAATTTTTCAAAAATGCTTTGGAAGAGGATGAAGGCATAAAAAAACGAGTTGAAGGAAAGAAACTTGCTCAAAAAAGATGCAAAAGAATTGCACACATTGCGAGGAAGAAGGGACATGTTATTTCGTAATGTTGGACATTGCATCCAACTAATCATCCCAAGAACATGAAGCAAGAGGATAAAAATGCGGCGAAAGTGGAACAAAAGATTCCATCATTGATGAGAAAACATATGTTTCACATGAAGAAGATTTTCAGCAACAAAAAATCGGCATGGAATTGGCTTGGGAAGAGAAGATGGTTTGACTTCTTGACTCAATAAGACATACATTCATTTGTACATATGAAAATTTTAATCATGTATGCATTTTTGTTGGAAACTTATGTTTTGAGCCACCTATATGATCAATGATCAAGGGAAATGATTTTCAACTACCTTCTATTGAAGATTTCTCGCCCAGAGAATTCCTGAATGAGTTAAATGAAGACACAATTCTTGATAGGAGGACAAGAACATCCAAGAAAGGAAGTGTTGACTACCTTTGAGTTTGGGGCTCAAAGCCACTAAGCCAAGCAAAGCAAAGTGTAAGGAGGCTGGAAAATGTGAGGGTGATTTACTCTCATTTCTTGGATAGGTAATTAGTGTTTTGGGGTCCAAAATATTCCTAATGGGGAAGAGTGATCGAGATTTGAATCAAGGACCTAAGTGATAGCTAAAATTTAAAATTTTTGAAAGAGTGTCGAACGTGAGCGACCAAATAGATCTTGTCTTCTGATTCTTACTGCTAACGAATGGTTTGAGAAAAAGCCCGACCTTTGTATGAAGAAGTTATCGTGATTTTAAAAAGTCCGATGAGCTGCAATTTTTGGCATTTGACCAAGTTTGATTGAGCATTTGTACCGGACAACAAAAATAATATTCCGGGGAATATTCTTAGAATATTCACTCAAAATATTCCCTAAGATATTCCCTTCGGGCTAGTTAGAAGTTGACAAGTGTCGGGAATGTATTGGTCAATGATTGCACACATTGTGGTTTTCGGGCCAATCAGGAGGGTGACACGTAGCAGCCGAAGCTTGAAGGGCTGCACATGTCCCACTTAGTGGTGTGGTAAAATTTTGTGCGACGTGCCAGGATCGAACCTTAGACCTCCCACCCTCATGGATTCATATTTACCATCTCTGCTATGGAGTTGGATCTTAACCATATTAGTTAGTGATTCTATTTAATATTTAGTAGAAATCCATTTTGGGGGAGCGGAGGGTCAACCCCTCCCCCATACGTACCTGCTTTTTGTGAACCAAGGGCCAAACACTAAAGTACCTCGTAACCTCCCACCATTTCATGTTGTTGAAAGCTGGTCACATTTGCAATGTTTATTGTACCATAAATAGTTTCCACCAACGATAACGAGTTATGAAACCCACGGTTTTGGGGGTTGGCATGTGGCCACCCTGCAGCTGCCACTATTAACAACTTGGAAAATCGTACGAGTATAAGATGACATTAATTAATGTCAAGCCTAAGGATTCTGAGGGGCAAGAGCACATTATGGAATCAAGAAAGTATTTAAAATCTCTAAGGTTTTGAGAAAATCAGATTTTAACTAGTCTTAAATGCTAAATTGTGCGCTTAATCCTTGAGAGCGCCTTACTGTGTGCCCATTTTTCCCAGATAAGTGCATATTCACAGGAAATGGAAAAATGTCACTTTCGGGACCACACAAAAGCAAAGGGCGAGTTACTCCTCATATGAAGCACGCCTAAGGACAACCATGCAACACCTCCTTAGACACTATGTGAGCACACAAAAGGGAATATTTGGAGCACACTGATGGAATCATACCTCTCCCTTGGGTCACCATCCATCATGTACCAAGGGGAGGAAGGAGGATTTAGAAATCCCCAATATAAAGCCACCAAGAGATGAAGAAATGGTGATCACACATTGTTATGTTGGCTAGAATTTCCCAAAGCAATACCGATGGTGTGTGACTCGGAGGCTGGAGATAGAGGGGACTTGATTGTTGGCCACCCTGACAATCTAGTCCATCACAATGGAGAGAGAGGGGCGCATCGGGAGAGCGAGCTTGAGAAAACAACATCCTTGCATCGGGACCTAGAACCATTGTCTAGAGGCCTTTGTGGCAAAGTCGGTTAAAATTTCTTCTCCATATCAAGTGTTTAATAAGAAGAGGCCTTGAGCCATCGTTTTCATTATTATCGTTTTGACTCTCTTCAATAGCTTCTGTATGTTTGTGTTTTATTTTATAGTTTATTTTGAGCATACATTCGCATATTTTTCCCTCTATATTATATGATTTTGAGCTCCACCAATTTCTTCCTGTTACCAATAGTTTATAGGGGTAGACCACACCCCTTAAACTGGTGCAATTTACATACCCGTGCGTCAAATCCACCACTACGAGATTGGCGACTCCACTAACAGTTTACAAGTTTATGTGGTTGTGCCATCTCTTGCGGGAGACCTTTGTCTGCACTGAAGAGTGGAGGTGATAGGTCGCTTTGATGTATCTTGGAGTCCCTAGATTAGCAGCTTGGAGTGACAGGGTAGAAGAAGGCATCTCCTAATCTTTTTGCTTGCAGGGATTTACAGCACGAGTTTTTTTCTCACGCAGACGCGCTATGATACGCGTTCGGGACTAACATTGCGATGCGGGAAAGTGCACTGTCGAGCCTTTTTCAAAACGAAAATTACGAGAATGAGATTTTTCTCTCCTATATTCTACATTTTTTTTCTTGTAAGTGTACTGTTGGGCATCTCCTAATGTATACGCCAACACTTGTGTTGATACCCTGACTTACGAGAACTTACTTTTTATTTACCTATACAGCAGGCTTAGAGTTATGTTTTCCTTTAAAAAAATAGTTTTTGCAAAAACAATTTCACATAGTTTAAGTGGGGGGAAATTTACCATTTGCATTCAAACTTGATTTATGTTTTGCAAATTTTGGTATGCACACTTAGATTAACTAGTCCAAGTAAGTGGCCCAAGACCACACATGCATAAGCTAGTTTTATTTTCTAGTGTAGAAATTGTTTAGTTTAGTTCAATTTGTGCATTAGGGATTGCGGGACTAGGATATATTTGTCGATTATAGAAAGTAATATATGCTACCTTTGCACCATTCAGTGATCCTAGGTAAGAATATGAACGCTCTATATTTATAGTTTGCCATCTCCATTTAGTTAGTCACATAGATTAACTAGGAAAATTTGAAAGCGACCCTTTATCTGCAAATGTTTTCCATTTGAGCCAGGAACAACATCACATAGTTTAACTAGGGAATTTTGCAAAGGATCATCGATATCCATATGTTCAAACTATGATATTTTCACCATATGCTCACACACACTCACCCACTAAGCAAAGGAAGATGCGTAAAACTAACTTAACCAAACTCATTAAATTCTCCCCACAGGGGCCACAAAATAATTTATAGTTTAAGTTAGGATCAAGTGGGTAGGCATCCAATAAGCCACCTTGATCATAATTCATATTGAAACATAGAATTTGTGTATTTAAGGAGCTTCAAATCCATCTATCAGCCCATGGAAAAGAAAACCCGAGCACGATAGAGACTCGATTCAGAGGGGGTTAGGCTTAGGCGCGGTGCGTGTGGTATCAGTTGGGGCTACCTGAACCGGATGATACTCAGTACTGTTAGTTGACTAACAAGAAGCCCAAGACTCGAACACTCACGTGGGATGATTTTTCTTAGTGGAAAAAAACTAGGGCATCATTTACCCTATAGGTGACCATGCAAGCAAGCGCCAGACCCTCTACCCTTACCTTGGTGGATTCTCTTCGGCTGACTAGGGGCATTGCCAGCTATTATGAGATGTTGTGCCAGCACTCGCAAGAAATATTCTCAATGCCTAGTTACTTTTGAGTGTGTGATGATGCATAGGTCTTCTAGGATTTTGAGTATCATGCGCATGAACAAAAAAAAAAACCATATTTTTGCTTGATTGATTACATAGATTAAGTTAAAGGGAAAATTCATTTTCATTTTGATTTGTTTTATGTATGTGGCCATAAATTTGTCATGATCATAGACTCTATCCTCTCAAAAAGTTTTTCCAAAACCTAACTTACCAGTGACACCTAAATGGTCCCAATGGAACCTCGTCGATCCAAGCATCTTTTGGACCTCCCCCCATTACGGGGGGAGGGGTTCAAGGTCTTTCCGCCATTCGAGGCATCAAAGACGGAACTGCCGCACTTGTTGTCGTTCATCCTTCATTGGAGAAACCATAGTTGGGAACCCTAGTTGGTCTCCCAACACCACACCACACACCACTCCTCCCTTGACCCATGGTGGGCAGAGGAGTGCATCCTATTTGGGAAGCCAGCTGAACACACATCAGGGTACATCACAGACTAGCCCTCGTTCTAACCAGAAATTCACGTCTTCATACGTGGCAATGGCGTCAACCTCCCAATCAACCTTCTTAGCTGCGTTAAATCTACCTGATTTAACCAAGTTCAAAAATTACCCCATTTCACACGATCTGTCATGGCCTCCCATGCCCACGAAGCTCCTTCGAGATATACCATAAGTTCGAAGGCAAGCAAGCGAGAGGACCCGGGTAATCATGTAATGACCTTTCACCTATGGTGCTCATCGGAGTGTATCATCGATGGCACTATTCGATTGAGGCTATTTCAACACACTCTTACGAAATTGGCAGTGCAGAGTGGTACGATGGAGCAACCTCCTGCTTCACATGGAACCTTTAGCGCTCTCCAATACCGCGTTCCTCACTTATTTTTGATTACCCATTCACCATGATTCGGGAATGGAGTTACTGACTCATTGATACACATAAAAAGCTGTCATCCACGACATTACACTTTCTGGAGTATGAGCTCATTATTACTCATACTTCCTCCTTTTGCAAGTCTATCATATCAGTTCCTCATGTCAAGCTTTGAAATTCAGAGAAAAGTTCCTAAAAATCCCCTAAACTTTGGTATCGTACTTTCTCTATTCATTGCCTGCGGTCCCGCACCTAAAGTTCAGCTCTCCTGCGGAACCATACCGCACGTTCTTTGTGTTATAGGTGCGGACCTCTGTAAAATTAAAAAAGGTGAGAAAGTAAAGTTAAAAAGTTGATTTCAGATCAATTCTAGAAGATTCTAGATGGGAATTTTCGGGAATGGATACGCTTTGATAAGGTTCATGCATCCCTTGCTTGATGGAGCTAACCCCTTGATGTGAGGAGCTAATCCCTTTGAAGGAGGATTCTATCCCTTCATATTTGGAACATAAAAACTCCTTTTTTCCACTATAAAAAGAGGCATTGGGTAGCCTCAAAGGGAGTTCAAGCTTTAGGATATTTGAGGCTAAATGTTGTTGAGATTCAGACTCCGTTAGCTAAGACTTTCTGTGAGGAGAGATTACATACCTCTATTGATCTTGGTTGAAAGAGTGCAAAGCTTATCAAAGTAGAAGAGATTCCTGCTTCGGACCCCAGGAAGACCTGCATGACATCAAGGCACAGGTTGTAAAGGTTTTCTTTCATTTGAAGTTAATACAAATATACTCATTTTTCTCAATAAGCTATCTATTCATGGTTTATTTCATAGATTCCTTGATCACTATGATAAGTATGGTTTATAATAATGTCTATACAGGTGCTATGTAATATTTTGCTTGTTTGTGACTGCAGGTTTATGAAGAACACTCCTTCAAGTGAACGAGGGACGACAACAACTTCAAACAAGCGTTGGAAATAAGGTAGGCCTTACACCTATATAGAATTTTTATGAATCTTATATGCTTAGAGAGAAATTAGTATAATTGGATGTTTGTTGCTAGTTACTTTTAGTACTAGAGAGATCGGTCTTGTCCGCAAGACAGATTAATCTGCACAACAAAATGGCGACTCCACTCGGGAAAGAACTTGTTGTTTTTGGTTCTCTTTTATTTTGATTTGAGGAAACATTTTTTCCTGATTTTTGATTGATACATATCTGTCTGGGTAATTTAGATTTTCCCTATTTTTGAAAATTTTGAAATTTTTTATGTTTTTCTATAATTTTTCCTGGGACCGCACTCTGCCTTCTTTAGACAGAGCGGGCAGTTTCACACTTTCTGTGAAATAACAGTGCGGGACTGCACCTGGTTATACTGATAGCCTGCGGACCCTGTTAAAATTTTAGAAAACCTCCAGATTTCTTTCTGTAGTTTATTTTTATTTGGATTTAACATCTTTGGTTTCTACCCAGACTGATCATTGTTTCTGTCAAGAATTTTTTTTGTGAATGAACTTCAACAGTATTGATGTTTTGGTGATTTTCTAGAAGATTTTTCATTTTGGATTGATTTTCACTTGGTATTTCTAGTGATTCGAAGCATTGACAGTTGGAAGTATCTCAGATTACATTGATCTTTTTGTCCTTTTACTGAATCCGACCTGATTGTGGAAACATCCTTTATTGAGAAATAAAGCCATTTGTTTCTTTGCGAATCTTCGAAAAAACTTGGTTGAAAGTTTTGAATTTCATTTTTATAAAAACATACTTTGAGTGTTTTTGATCTGTTTTTTATTCTGGATGAATAGATCCTTAGTTTGTTGAACAACTAAGAAAAACATTCTCCAAAAAATCTCAAAGCTTTTATTCAAATTAGAATCAATAGATCTCAAGATTAGTTTTTGTAGTTTTGAGTAGTTTTTTAAAATTTTGTAGCTTTCTTTTGAAGGAAAATTGTTTTGTAGCTTCAAATTTGGAAAGAAAAAGGATTTTGTTATGAGCTTTGATAATTTATCTCATTATTGAAAAGACAAAAAATATTTTCTTTCAATTGTTCTTATGTTTAAAGAAGGAATTGTTCATTAAAAATAATTGCATCCTCCAACTCTTTCTTTAGATACAAAGTTCATTGAACGAAAAATAATTGATTATCATTTCTAGGTGCATTTTTAGTGTTTTTGGAAGTCGAGTCTTCACATCATCGAAGTTTCATTTCTGCACCCATTGACTTAAGGAACAACTCATAAAAGTAACACTTAATTAACATTCATCTAGTAATTTTTTATTTCTAGGGCTCTTATCACCAACATAGCTTAGGCTGGTATCTTGGAGTAGGGAGTAATTAACTCTCCAAGATAGCTAAAATAAACAAGTAGACAAATCTTGCGGTAGGAAGAATTCCAATTGTTGCATGTATGCTCTAGGAAGCTCCTCTTAAAGGAGTTAAGCGCGAGATCATATCTGAACCAGTGGGGTAATCAATCTTTCCTCATTGGGAACGATAGAAGATATACACGTATTAACAACGGTAAACCTCGGATAGACCATTGTCAAGGAGCCAAGGGTCACTTGTTGGCATACCTTGAATGATTTTAAGGAGCCTTCAAGGGGATTGAGCTTTGTTACTCTGCCCTTGCATGTGTGTCGGATCATAGACTATTCCCCCAGGTATATTTGTTTCTTTTGGTAACCTTACAGACCATAATCTTTAGGATTCTTTCCTAAGGTGACGGTGGAGGGAAGATCCCACTGTACCTGGAACAGACGTTGGCTAGACTCACTTGGACTCTCCGGAGGGTTATCTTCACTCGAGATGGTATAGTGGAGAAACTTGCACCGATCTGTTTCATTAAGCAAGTTGTCGGGGTAACTGTTCCAACCGCCCTTTTCGTATTAAAATTCTACTAAGTTGGATTTCATCACCAACTAGTGTTTTTTAGTAAGGAAAGTTACTGTTTGTGTGTGGTTTGAACTCTTAGATTTTTTAAGCGTATGATTAAATTGTTTGTTTCTTAGAGACTTTAGGTGTTTTCATTGAAATTTTTCTTTGTTTGCGTGTGATTAGTTAATTTTTAATCGTGGCGGAATTGCCGATACAATCTCGGAGAATACAAGGGAAACCCCCTGAATATTCACCAAGTCAGCTTGAAGGGCTTCGGGCTCTGGTATCATCCAGTAGTGTTATAATTAGATCAACAGACATTGGAAGTTCATCTATAGTTATTCATCCTGATCATCAAATACCTACAACAGAATACATTCAAGAACTAATTTCAGTTTCTGAATTTACTGGAAGTATTTCTTATTCTGGTGAACTAGTTGACGAACCTGAAATCTCTGAACCTAAAATTGAATCTTCTTTTTTGGAAACATCTTCAGGATTTATTACACCAACTTCTAGTGATCCAGGTTCACCTAGGGTAAGAAATATTATCACTGACGATCTTCCATCTGGACTTATTTCTATTGAAGAACTTATTAATCCAGATGAAGATATATCTCTTCCTGACTCCCCTCAATCGTTAAATCTTAGGGAGAATGAATATATTTTCTACAGCCCCATTCGAACTGATCCTTGGTATCTCTCTTTAAAAAAATTTTTAGAGAACCCGGGTCTTGCTTTTTATCCACCTCGAATTCCATTTCATCCTACACCTAGAGGTTATTATCCGTCATCTATTATGGTAGGAGAGTCATCCATGTTTTCTCAGACACCGGAATCATTTTTACATGGTGGTCCTTTTGTTCTTTCGGGATATCAGGCTCTGTCTGGTACTTTCTCGGGAGTAGCTCCTCGACCAATTGAAAACGTGTTATCATCTTGTTTTAACGGGTTTAACATTGAAACGTCGAACGCAAAGAAAATTTTTATGATGTATGGTAATATTCTGAATCCTCAACCTCAAGGCAGTTAGTTACTGCCTGGGGGGCAACCTCAGGGAAGTCAGTTACCACCTGGGGGGCAACCTCAGGGAAGTCAGTTACCGCCTGGGGGGCAACCTCAGGGAATTCAGTTACCGCTTGGGGGGAAACCTTCAGGTAGTCAATTACTGCCTGGGGCACCACCTCAAGGTATCTTTTTCCCAGGACAAACTGTGGAATCATATTATTTTTGGGGACAACCCCAAGGACAGTACATACCTCAGGGTTATCAACCTCAAGGACAGTACATACCTCAGGGTCCTTATCAACCCCAAGCAGAATATGCTCCTCAGGGTCCTTATCAACCCCAGCCTCAGTACGCGCCTCAAGGAGCCGGAAATTTACCACTTAATTATCAACCCTACGTTCAACCAGGTTATGGTCCTTACGTTCAACCTTCTACGGGACAATACCCCGGAATGATGGTGTGGGATCCGTCCCAATATCAACAGCCTTTGCAACCTAATGTGTAGTTTCCTTATCAACCTGGACAACCTTTAGTTTCTGGTCCAACCCAGCAACTTGTTCAGCCAGCTATTCAAACTCCTGCATCTAGTTTAGTTCAGCAATCTGGGCCTAGTACACCTCAGACTCCGCCCCAAACTGCTGCAACCGCTGTAACGTCTATTCAACCTGTAACACCTGTTTCTGGAGTATCTGTAGCACCGACTTCTTCTATCCTTGTATCCGTGCAAATCCCTCAAGTCTCTGTACCCCAGTCAGGATCTTCAATCCAGGCTTCGGTTCAGATTCCTACAGGACAAGCTGGTACAAGTATAGTTGTTACAAGTCAACCACAATTTACATATCAACAGTACCAGGGACAACCGCAATTCGGTCCCTATATACAGAATCCAAACTATCAGTATCAACCGTACCCTGGCTATACTTATCAACAACCTCAATATGGTCCGATTCATCCTGGTTTTTCGGGAGGTTACACGATTCCTAATGCTAATCCGATTCCCAGTTATCTTGGGTATCCGCCTCCTGGATCTGCTTTGGCTTCTCAAGGTTTTCGAGACCCTAACCATCAATTACTGTTTATTGCAACTATGGACTTACCTGATTTGACGCGCCTTACAAATGATCCAATTTTTTATTATCAGAACTGGATGCCAATGCCTCATAAGTTGCCCAGTGATATACCAAAATTCAAAGGTAAGCCAGGAGAGGATCCATCAAACCATGTCATGACTTATCACCTTTGGTGTGCATCTAATTCAATCATTGATGATTCGATTCGTTTACGTCTTTTCCAAAGAACTCTTATAGGTCTTGCTGCCAAATGGTACATTGAGTTGCCACGAGGCTCGTTTCACAATTTCAGTCAGTTAGCAATTGCTTTCTTGGCTCATTTTCAGTTGCCTGTCAGATACGATAATGGCACAGAATTATTAACTTCGCTAAAACAATCCACGTCTACGTATATTTCTGATCATATTCATGAATGGCGACGTAGGAGACGTTTAGTGAAAGTTTACTTTCCGGATCAAATTCTGGCAGAATGGTTTGTTAAATCATTGTTACCCAAGATAACTGAAGATGTAGCTAAGGCTGGTATTGTTACTGAAGAGCAAGTAATTGCTCAAGCTCAGTACCTTGACCTCGTCTATACACAGTCAGGTACTTTACATGAAAAAATCCCCGATCTTCCAAAACAAGGACAAATAGTTGCAGCTCCTTCAGGGTCTCATGCCGTCGACGGTATGATTGGTACAGAAAATTCTAAAAGCAAGAAGAAATCTTCAAAGAAATCTTCTCCTATTATCACTTTACCAGATTCCCTGAAAGGAGAATCTTCCCCCGAATTTTCTGCCGACATTCATGTCGTTGAAACATCTACGACTAAATCTAAATCTGGTGGTAAAAAGAAATGGAAGAACAAAAAAAAAATGAATTCAAAACAGAAAACTGATAAAACTGAATCCAATGACGAAAAACGTAAGCCTCGCTATCCTTGTTTCATTTGTGACGAGGATCATTTTACAAAATAATGTCCACATCGGGCAGAGGTTACGAAATTCGTTAAAGGTTCACAACAACCAGCTGTCTTGAAGGATCCTTTTCCAACTCAAGATAGTAAAATGATTGGTTCTACCTTGACTACTTTAGAAGAACCTATTATGATGATGTCTCATGTAAGGGTTGTGACACGATCGCAAGATTACGGTACTAAGAATCCTGTTGATGGTAAAGAAGAAGAATCTTCTAATGAAAATACATCAACTACATCTCCTCCTATTTCTGATCCGCTATAGATCGAGAAACCAAATCCAGACTTAATAATAAAACCGCCTGCTAAAGGTGTTCTTCGTAAATCAGCTTTCAATCCGCATGCGAGAGCTGCTCAGAATTACAACATTGTTGAAGATTTAGCAATTTCTCCTTCAGCAATGTCAGATTTGGAAGTGCTACAATCATACCCAGCACAACGTAAATTATTATTGTCTGCCATAGGAGCTGTTGATGTTCAAGATTCTAACCTTATAATATTCAATTTAGAAAATAATACACCTCGTCTACCTCACCAAATGGCTTTCCAGATTCCAGTGTTAGTAAAAAACAGACCAATTTTTCGGACTGTGATTGATGAGGGAGCTTCGACGTGTATTATGTCGATTCAATGTTGGAAATCGCTTGGTTCTCCTACACTTAACCAATCTCCGACAGTTCTTAAGGCTTTTGATGGTCTAGGTTTTCACCCTTTTGGTATTTTGTAGGATTTACCCATAGGGGTCGAAGGTAAAATCGTAAATCTAGATGTGGAAGTGGTTGATGCCCCTCTAGATTACAACCTTCTTCTGGGTCGTAGTTGGTCCTATGCGATGACTGCTGTTGTTTCTTCGGTCTTTCGAATCATAAAATTTCCATATCAAGGAAGGATCGTAACAATAGATCAGTTAACTTATTTCTCTTCCGACCCAGCCTCTACAGAAACAATCCAGCATGTTGGTAAAACGGCTATCCCTTACAAGGATGTTGGAGTAGGTTTGGTTAAAGATTCTAGTTTACTAGGAACTTTTTCCTTTCCTCCTCCTAACGTATCGCCTTCTATTGCAAATATTCACATGATTTCGTCAGACACTGTTATGTTTGATGATCCTTGGATCGTACCTTCCGAATCCGAGTTAGATTCATTCAATGGCATGATGCCTTTGAGTCCATTTGAAATTGCATACCAGGCTGTATAGTCATTTTCCGACCCCTCTTCAACCGAGACTGATCCAATGAATGGGATCCAAGAGGAATCACTTTCTATATCTAGTTCAGTTACAACGACATTTCCTGAACTTGCTCATACTGATGAGAAAATTCATGAGTTTTTTTCTGTTGATGACTTACCATGGGAAGATCTCCATCACCGATCTTCATTTTTACCTGAACTAGATCATTTTGAAGATGATTTAGCTTCAATTTTTACTACTGAATATGTCAAAGAACCACATAATCCATTGCGAAATCCTGATTCTGAGTTAAATTTGGAAAATATATCTCGAACGGTTCCAATTGACATTTCAGTAAAACCAAGAATAATTGAAAACATTCATATAGGTGCTTGTTGTACAAATGATGAAATTCAGACTTATAAAGCCCTATTTCAAGAATTCCGTGACGTGTTTGCCTGGTCTTATGAAGAAATGCCAGGAATTGATCCATCGATCGTTGTTCATGAAATTAAGACTTACCCGGATGCTAAACCTGTCCGTCAATGATTACGTCAAATTCATCCTAGAAAAGCTGCTGATATCAAAGCAGAAGTTGAAAAATTACTTCGTGCAGGATTCATTTATCCGATTCCTTTAACGGATTGGGTATCGAATATTGTTCCGGTGACTAAAAAACAAGGAACAATAAGAGTATGTATCGATTATAGGGATATTAATCGAGCCTGTCCAAAACACAATTATCCAACTCCCTATATAGATCAAATAATCAATGATTGTGCTGGCAGTGAATTATTTTCCTTCATGGATCGATTTTCAGGTTACAATCAAATAAACATACTCCCAGCTGATCAACCGAAAACAGCTTTTATTTGTCCGTGGGGAACGTTTGCTTACTGTAAACTACCTTTTGGATTAAAAAACGCTGGATCAACTTTTCAAAGGGCTATGTATTATGCATTTCATGATATTAAGCACATTGTACAGCCTTATATCGATGATTTACCTGCTCATTCATTACGTAGGGCCGATCATCTCACTCATTTACGAGCAATCTTTATGAGATGTAGGCATTATCGAATTAGGCTGAATCCGCATAAATGTGTTTTTTGTGTAGAATCAGGTCGATTACTGGGATTTTTTGTCTCGAAAGAAGGCATTCGTGTTGATCCATTGAAGGTTGAAGCGATTGTTAAATTACCTCCTCCTTCGACTTTGCGCCAACTCCAAAGTTTGCAGGGGAAAGCAAACTTTTTACGTAGGTTTATTCCTAATTATGCCGAGCTTACAAAGGGGTTTTCCTGGTTGTTGAAACAGAACATTCCGTTCTTTTGGGATGACATTGCTGAGCGATATTTTGATGCATTTAAACACGCGTTGACCCATGCACTGTTACTGCATCCTCCCAACTACAACCAAGATTACATTTTGTACCTCGCTGCTTCTCATTCCACCATTGGGATGGTACTAGTTCAGGAAGACGAATCTCACAATGAACATGTGATTTATTATCTTAGTCGAAATCTACATCCGACTGAAATCAAATACACACATGTGGAGAAATTGGCCTTGGCAGCTGTCCAAGCTGTTCAAATATTTAGACATTACATATTGTTACGTAAAACCACGGTAATTTCTAATTGTAACCCTATGATGTATATTTTGACCAAAAAATTGCTAGGGGGCAAGTATTCCAAATGGATAATTATCCTGCAGGAATTTGACTTGGAATTTGAAAATCCAAGGCAAAGAAATCTTTGGTAGTTGCGGAACTGATGTGCGATTTCCCCTCTACTGATACTGAAACAGTGGCAGAAGAGTCCATTGCGGATGAATCTTTGTTTCTTATCAGTACACTTGATCCATGGTATGGAGATATTATCGTTTATCTCCAAACCCAATCTTTTCAACCTGACATTTCACGATCTCAGCGACGGAAAATACACTTCCACTCCCAACAATATAATATCATTAGAGATACACTTTACCGTCATGGAGCGGATTCTGTTTTCCGATGCTGTCTAACTCATGAAGAAGCTGAAAATGTTTTAAATGACTGCCATTCTGGAGCATGTGGCGGTCATATGTCTGGGTATGCCACAGCCCAAAAGATATTGTGTGCTGGTTATTTCTGGCCAACATTGTTCAAATATTGTATTTATTCGGTTCGGAAATGCCACAACTGTGAAATTTTTGATCGAAAAATGCACGCGCCACCCACTCCTCTTCACCCTATAATTGCTGTTGGTCCTTTCGCAAAATGGGGTATCGATTTTATTACATGTAACCCACACTCGGTTGAGGGGCATGCGTATATTATCTTAGCAGTTGATTATTTTACTAAGTGGGCCGAGGCGATGCCTACATTTTCGGCTGATGGAAAGACTGTTGTAACTTTCATATTTAATCATATAATTGCTAGGTTTGGTGTTCCTCAAGCTATTATTACAGATCATGGAAGTCACTTTCGGAATGTCATGATGAATGAACTAACAGACCAACTTGGCTTGCGCCACGATAGTTCCACTCCATATTATCCGCAAGCCAATGGTCTGGTTGAAGCCATTAATAAAGTTTTAGTCACCATGATCAGACGAATTATTGGTATTCACAAGACGAATTGGCATTCCATGTTATTTTCAGCACTTTGGGAATATCGAACCTTAGTCAAAAAATCAACGGGTTTCACTCCTTTTCAACTGGTCTACGGTTTGGAAGATGTGTTGTCGATTGAATGCGAAATTCTGTCACTAAAATTGGCCGTAGAATTACTTCCAGCTACGTCTGAAGAGGAAAAACGCTTCTTGTACTTAGCCCAATTAGATGAGAATCAACGAAATACTGCAATAGCAAACGAGGCTCATGTTAAACGGATCAAAGCTCAGTATGATAGAAGTGTGACCCCTCGAAATTTTTCAGAAGGAGACCTAGTTTTACTTTATGATCTAGCTAACGACAAGCTAGGAGCTGGGAAATTCGTGCCCATGTGGCATGGTCCTTACATTGTTAAACGAAAATTAGCAAAAGGGGCCTATGAGTTGATAGATTTTGACGGTGTCCCTTTGGATAAACCCAGAAATGGGCTTTATCTAAAGCGATATTATGCTTAAACTTGGTGTGGAGATTTTTTAGGTTAGATTTCTTTACTGCTGGTGTGTTTTAGATTAGAAAAGTGTGCCTAGTTTAGAAGTGTGTTTTTATCACTATTCCTGCTTATCTGAGTTTTACTCTTGATATTGCAGATGTCGACGGCTCTTCAAACTTACATTGGTTTTGCTGATGGTGCTTGTCGTAGTACACAGAACATTTCTTCCGCAGCTTGGGTTATTTATTCACCCGCTGACGAGTTAATATCCATGCATGGGGTAAGCCTTGGTCAAACAACGAATAACATTGCCGAGTATAGTGCAGTGATTGAGTTATTGTCTGAATCCATATCATTTGGAATTCAGAGTTTGATTGTTAGGTTGGATTCTAAACTTGTTGTATTACAACTTAACAGAGTTTATACCATTAGAAATCCAGTGTTATTACGGTTATTTTTAAGAGTTCGTCTCTTGGAACGTGAATTTGATTACATTGAATATCAGCATATTCCAAGACATTTAAATACATTAGCAGATGAAATTGCTTCTAGTATGATAAATCGACATTTGCAATAATCAAAACAGTAAATCAAACGCATTCATAATATGTATACAGATAGCCGGTAAATAGTGATATATCATAGTATAGAAGTGTTTTCAAAAAATATATACATCGTCTTCGATCATAGGTTGGAAACACCTTATGATCGGCAAAAAATGATAACACAAAAAGTCAAAAATATGAGTCTACAAGATCATCCCATCACTGATGGTGATCACGATAAGAAACCACTGCCCGAGCCACCCTACATAGGAACCTCCTAAAAGGTCCTGGAGCACCAATCACGTATCTCTGTAACCTGAGTGGAATATCATCTATGCTCGTCTCTGGAATATCTAGAGTCAAACGCTCTAGATGATGCTCTAAATCAGTCAAAATTTCCGCTGATTGGCCTGCTGGGGCTGGTGCGGCTGCAACTGGTTGTCTTCTCTCATAAGGTTGGAGATGGGCTGGTCACTATGGACCCACATATATATTCAAAAAAAAACTTTTGGTTATTAGTTTTCAAGACGATAAAAAATAAAAAAAATTAGAATTTAGCAAACATTGAAAAATGATTATACCTGAGTCATCCCACTGTTCCCCTGCTGGGAGAGCCATCTCTCGGTCACCGCGGAAATCTATCCCAGCATATGGAAACTCCTCTATCACAAAAAGTTGGCGATCCAGCCAATGAAAATATGAAAGAGGAAATCGAACAATCTTAGTACCCTCAATAGCATGACGAGCCGTCAATGAGGACCAATGAACCATCCTAGGTTCTCGAAGTCGACCGACATCAACAGAAATACTCTGTGGAGCTAGCATGGGGATCCTCTCTAGAGAAAAAGAGATGACGATGGATCCATATCCAAAGTTATTCAGTTTCCCATTTTTTTCTCTAGTTAGTTGGCCTTTTACATTAGCCAACACAACTTCACACCAGTTAAAGATGGTGCCGCAAAAACAGTCAACAGCAATACGCATTTGGGAACCGGTAGCTACATGCAGCGCACCACTCCCACATAGTTTAGTAACAGTAAAAGCAATAAATTTTAATTTAGGATGGATGATGTGTTTTATATCAATCTGTTTGTCCCTAGGGTTTGCCTGGTCATTGCAGAATTCTAGTTGGAGATTAGAGACAGACTGGCCACCTGGCCTAATCCCAAACAAAGAAAATTGTTCGCCCCTCTTGGACAAACCAGTCAGAAAATATATATCCTCTAGCTCAATTTCAAGCCGGTGGCTACCAATAATGAAGCACTGGTCCTGTACATTCCATCTATTTACCAACCATGTCAGGAGTTATACCTGTGCCCTCATGCCTGAGATGGCCCAGAATTTGTACAAACCGCATGCTTTTAATGCCTGCTGTGTGGGAAAATGGAGTATTGTAGCTTCATCCACTTCCTCATGTTCACGTTCTCTCCAAATCAACATCTTGATAAACCTACAATTCATAAAAAGGAAAGTTAGGATAATCTTATTTGAAAATTTTTGGGAAACAAATGAGAAATTTGCATTTTAAATTTGACCGCGTGGGTACCGCACCTGACCTTTGTAAATAGTGCATAGAAACGCACGCGAGATGTGTGTTGGGTGCGGACCCACGAATTTTTTCCACATAGAAAAAAGTCGGGGTCCGCAGGTCGCATGTGTCGCACCTGCGGACCCCCGCGGGCGAATTTTTAAACCATATTTTTCCCTAAAAATACAAACTAAAGCCTAAAAATGAATTTGAAATGGATGGAATACAAGATTAAGAGGTCGTGGATTACCTGAGACTGACGATTCTCGATTTCGTCTAACGGATTTTCCATAATTTTCACAGGAACTTTCTTACCCAAAACCTTTTTACTTTTCACTCTGAACTTGAACGGTAAAAATGAAATTAAAATAGTCCTTTTTATAATTTTTTTTCGAATAGATGAATTTTTAATTTGTTTGTTTTTCACTTTAAAAAGGGTATTTTTGAAAGAATTTTTACTTATCTTGAACATGTATGTTTACTATTTCAAGTTTTTGTGCAGAAATTGGATTTTTCAAGAGAATTGATCATTTTTCAACAAAGAGCATATTTTTATCCCTTTTTCGAACTCGTTAAAACTTACTGAAAAAGTGAAACCCTAGAGTACTCTTTTAAGCCCTTTTCAGACTCTCTAAACATGAAAAGATTGCCGAGCACTTGATTATTCAAACTTGTTAAAGTAAATGAATGATCATCCTTTCAGTATAAGTTTACCCCTTTTCCGGACTGAAATTGATTATTTACGAAAAAGGTATACATTGAATAATTACGGTCAATAGAGTTCTCTCCTGCATTATTTTATCCTTTTTCGGGCTCGAGAGACTAAATTTATGAAAAAGGACACCCACGGAGTTTTCTTAAGTTTTTCTTCTGACTCCCTAAAATTAAAAAACACCGAGTTTCTCCTATACTAGACTCGTTAAAACTTAACAGTAAAGGACCTGTTCAATTTTAAACAGGAACGAACCACTCCTTCTTAGGATTCAAATTTTAAACTAAGTTGGACTCATCCGAAGGATGAGCTTATAATCAAGAAAATGTTATCCTCTTCAAGCTTGTCAAAAATAATGAGGTACTTGCCAGAAATGGTGGGGGAAAAAGAGAAAAATGGGCGTGTTTGTTGTATTTTAAATTTTTCGAAAACCCAGTCAACCACTCTTGAACACGACACTTTTATTCACCTGGGTTGGGAAATCCTTTGCCTAACAGTTAATCAAACCATATTGAAAGTCTTCAGCCGGTTTCTGGGTATTAGCTTTGGGTCAATTGTCACCAAGCCATCTGCAGTGTCGTTATGTGTTCAAGAGGACAGTTCAAATAAACCATTCATCTGCAAAATATTTGTCATCCATTTTGACCATCCCTGAGTCAGTCCTTGCCAATATATTTTAAAAAATTGATCTATGATTTCGTGTTGTGGGCTTGCCTACGACAGATCACTTTCTATCGACAGCAGCACATTATCTAGAAAGTTGATCCAGAAATTGTCAGTACCTTGAAATCGGTATGCCTCAATGGCAGGTTTCTCGCCTTCGACGACAGGTTGCATCATTGACCTTCTATTGAATGATTCTGTGACATGTTCGACTTCAGCTCATTCATTCACATTTCACGGATTGTACTGGGTACTTTGAGAACCATTGACATTAAATGGTGGTTACTCTCACACTTGTTAACAGTTTACATCAATGACTGGTAATCAAGTGGTTTCTACCATGTTCGACTTCGACACATTCATTCACATGGATAGAATCGTACTAATTTGAGATACGGAAATCAAGACCCTGGATCTAGTTTCCACCATCCAGGTTGTGAGGAATTTTGTTAACATCTGTACAGTAAACTATTTATAAACAGATGACTATGTCCATACTGTATCTACACATATCTGCACTATGATGTATTCAAAATCATTCCTGTATTAGAACGATTTGAGTTAGTTTTAGTTAATTTTAATCTGAGTATGGGAATTCCTACCTCAGTGATGACATGTATACATATATATTTTGCATTGAATGTTTTTACAGGTTCCGACTGGGGTGTCCATAGGATGATCTTTGAAATGATAAAGTACTGCACTCTTCATATATGACAGACTTCAGCTTCATCTATTCCAGACTTTGCACTTTAGGGGGAAATCTGTTACACTAAAAATTGTCATCCTGACATTCTGCTATGAGTATGAGCTCATTATAACTCATACTTCCTCCTTTTGCAAGTCTAACATATCAGTACCTCATATCAAGCTTTGAAAATCAGAAGAAAGTTCCTAAAAATCCCCTAAACTTTGGTATCGCACTTTCTCTATTCATTGCCTGCGGTCCCGCACTTAATGTTCAGCTCTCCTGCGGAACCATACCGCACGTTCTTTGTGTTATAGGTGCGGACCTCTGTAAAACTCAAAAAGGCGAGAAAGTAAAAGTTAAAAATTTGATTTCAGATCAATTCTAGAAGATTATAGATGGGAATTTTCGGGAATGGATACGCTTTGATAAGGTTCATATATCCCTTACTTTATGGAGCTAATCCCTTGATGTGAGGAGCTTATCCCTTTGAAGGAGGATTCTATTCCTTCATAGTTGGAACAGAAAACCTCCTCTTTTCCACTATAAAAAGAGGCATTGGGTAGCCTCAAGGGGAGTTCAAGCTTTAGGATATTTGAGGCTAAATACTGTTGAGATTCAGACTCTGTTAACTAAGACTTTCTGTGAGGAGAGATTACATACCTCTATTGATCTTGGTTGAAAGAGTGCAAAGCTTATCAAAGTAGAAGAGATTCCTGCTTCGGACCCTAGGAAGACCTGAATGACATCAAGGCACAGGTTGTAAAGGTTTTCTTTCATTTGAAGTTAATACAAATATACTCATTTTTCTCAATAAGCTGTCTATTCATGGTTTATTTCATAGATTCCTTGATCACTATGATAAGTATGGTTTATAATAATGTCTATACAGGTGCTATGTAATCGTTTTCTTGTTTGTGACTGCAGGTTTATGAAGAACACTCCTTCAAGTGCATGAGGGACAACAACAACTTCAAACAAGCATTGGAAATAAGGTAGGCCTTACACCTATATAGAATTTTTATGAATCTTATATGCTTAGAGAGAAATTAGTATAATTGGTTATTTTTTGCTAGTTACTTTTAGTAATAGAGAGATCGGTCTTGTCCGCAAGACAGTTTAATCTGCACAACAATCATGGATTGGGGAATTTGATGCATTGGTAGCATTCATCTAGCGTTGAAGGATAATGCAGTAGTTTTGGGATAATCTCATCAGAGGATTTCTTCACCTTGGTTGAAGAATGACCATGATGTTTCTTCAAAATTTTCCTCTCTGACCTAAAGCAAGCTTCCTAGAAGTTGGTTGTTTTAGTTGCATCGTGGAGAATTATCAGTTCCTAGAAGTGATACAAAGGAGAATTATTTCTCAAGCCAATGACACAGGGGAGGATTTCCCGCTCTAAGAAATGTCTTCTTATGCTTCCAAACCATATTGTTAAAGAATAATTTTTTGGGGGTTTTTAGTCTCCTTTAGGACCTTAAACATTGATGTATTTTAAGTGCGAGTTGGATTGTGTGCTTATTATGTTGGTTTGGATTTTTATGCCTTGAATTTTGTGATGGAATCACCACTTCAAGATATTGAGTCTATCATCATAGAACTTGAAATTCCATGGATATGCCACTATTATGTTAACCCTTCTTCACAGGAGTGTTAGGTCTGCATATTGAATATTCTACTTATGTAAAAGTGTTGATAATGAATGTCAAATCATATAAAAATTGAGCTTATCTCATGGGTGTCGAGATAGTCATCACATGAATCTGAGTTTTGTCCTTCATACACATTCTAATACTGCCATTATAAGACAGTTTGAGAGAGGTAAAGATCTTGTCCCAAGATTTACATTCACTATAGTCACAAATACACCACACTCATTACATCATGAAGATATTATAGGTGTGCCAAGATTTTTATTGAGAGACCAAATAGGTTTGTCACCTCTAAATGATAGAATATATGCTTAGACAGTCATTATACACTAAGAGATCAAATGAATGTTTAATATATTGCCACATTCATCCTAAAGAACATATGTTTGTTGAGAATGTCATGTAGTATGAATTCTATAATATTGTTGAGGTTGTTTTTCAATATGTCAATACATATATGTTTAGTTCCATTCATACTTTTTAGACATATATATCAGATCTGTCTCCAAACAACCACTTAGATAATCACCATAGGAACCTGAAATTTGTTTACTTGAATGCTGGAAATTGAGGCATCTGAATCCACAAATTTAATATGTTATTTAAATGTCAAAGGCATGAACTCATATTTACAAAATATAGGATGATATTAATTGTTTTTTAGCATAGGATCTGTATCTAGAAGCAATGAAGTAGAAAAGTATGTAGGCACTTACATGATACAACGTATTGCTTAAAATGATACTTAAAGGCTTCATTGGATTATATCAAATGAAATTTGTTGGTGTAAGGATTTTATTTACATAAGTCATAATGATAAAAAAATGACCAGATCTACCCATTCAAAATAAATGATAAAGACACTCAACTACAAGTTTCAAAGTAGTGAAGAATTCAAAAATTTTGCCACATTTGAATGGATCTAACATTTATGGCAAGCATATGATAAAATTTGGTCTCTGCATCCAAGGCATCAAATTCATTTAGCATAAAATGTATGATTTTAAAATTTGACAGAACACTCAATATTGTTAGGTATTAAATTTTAATGTTTGTTTCTGTTCTGTGATTAGATGGTGGGGTATATTTTTGAACAAAAATCCATTTTTGGTGAGGATTTATTGAAATGTCTTCTTAGAATCTTTCTGTGCAGAAAAATTCACTGGATGATATGGAATTTTTAAGTCATCTTGGTTGAAGAGCATACTATATGCTGATGATGTTACCCAAAACAAACTCTATGTTGCTTTATTGAATACTTTATGATCTGTTTTTCATTCATGCACTTTTGGGATCCTCAGTCTAGATTTATAAAATTCTGTTGGACACAAGGAAATATGTGCCTCCCTGTTAGGAAGGTAAATCCTCTATGCGGACAGATACAATCCCTCTAGCCCTAGGGTGGGTCTAGTAACAAAATGACACGCTAAAATGTTGCTTCCTAGTTAATAAATGAACAAAAAACACGGTAGATTGACCTACCTTGAATCCAACATGTTAGTCATTGTAGAAAGAGTAGTGGCCTCTCGCCCCTGCCTTGGAAAATCACAATTCGTTCATTCTTATGCTCAGATGCCTACACATAGGGCAAAGAACAACAACAACATATGACATAATAGTTTCACTCATAACTATTAGCCAATCAAAGAGGGCTAAACATATCGCATCAAATAAAAATCATAACACAATAGTGGAACCAAACAGTAGTCATGTATATAAATGAATAGAAGGAAGAGTACAACCAATGCTTTGATGTTGCAGTCTCCTCCAGCAGGGTTCAAGCGAAGCACGTCTCAAATGTTGGTCAGGGAATTCGGACAGGACTTAAGCTCTCTCAGAAGTCATCAACTCAAGATTTCCTCAAAGTAATTCCTTCTTATTATATATTTTCTAGCCATGGAAAATTTTAGGGGCTAATATTCTCAGGTGGGCTAATTTTCGATGGTTTTTCCAAAAAAAATATTTGCCAGTTTCCATTTTTTTATAAAAATGATTCGCCCAAATTTTACAATATAAAATTATTTTACGTTAAAAATTGCCAACATTATATAGACAATATATATAATATCATTATAAATTTGAAATTTTTTACAATACATTAATAAAAATTTTATAGTCTACATATTAGGGACTAGTGAGATTCACCAACTTTTTAAACTTCAAGATAATTTTCCTCCTTAAAATTATCCCTGTAAATTCTAGCAGCTCAGCTATAGTATGTATAATTCTCCTAGTTTAGCTAGCTTCTACTAAAAGAGATAGTTTCTTTTATAGAGGAAAAGGAGGAGGTTGGGATCCCTACAAAAGTGGGAGGGAGTCCTATCCTTTAGGAGAGTTCCAAGGAGGTGGAAAATACTAGCTAAAGGAAGGAGTTCGTGGTTGTTTCAGTTCAACCACTCCCAATGACTCATCCTCAAGGTGGTTGGAATGGAACCTCTGCCTCTATTTTTTAAAAACATTCCATAAACAGCTTGGCATGGGTGTTTAACTGGCATAGAGCGCCAACTGGAGCGGGCTCAGTATTAAATTTCTCTGTCGGTGTGAGGGTGTAACTGGCTACTCGCGCCAAGGAAAAAATAAGGATTTTTATAGCTCTGCTTAGGGAATTGTCAACAAGAAGAATGTTGCTTTCATCAAAAGGGATGCAAGGATGGTATTTTAAAATCATGACACTGCTCATTGGTCACAGAAACGACCCTCCAATGTGTGAATTGGGGATTGCAGGGACAATGACAAAAAATTGTGTAAAAAATTCCCCCTAAAGCATGAATTCCGAGAGGAAGGGAGGGGTGAAACGCTTTATGAGAACACATTTGAACCAAACAACATTGTCGGAAGACCTACAATTAAAAATACAACTGATATATGTGATACATGAATCATGTGGCATGGGCACAACCATCCATAATAGAGTATATAAAAACTGAGATCCGAGGTATGGACACAACCATCCAGTAGGAAGGATCAATAAATAGACTCAGGTATGGTTGCAGCCATCCAATCAAGAGATTCATGCAATAAGTCACAATAATCCACAAAAATCCACAGCCTAGAGTTTATCAGACAAAACCCAAGGTCTTGCACTCCATCTCAACCTAAAAAAGTACAATTTCGAGCATGTGAATATATGAGCTGAAGTCGAACATGTAGGAAAATCGTCTGATTACCAGCCAATGATGAAATTTGTTAACAGACGTGAGAGAAACCACCAATGATGATGATGGCCCTCAAGGTATAAAAGGTATAATCTACGGAATGTGAACAATGATCTGATGTTGAACATCCACAGAATCACTCGATCGAAGGCCAATGATGTGAACCTTGTGTCGAAATTGAAAAACCTGCCATTGGGGCATGTAGGCTCCAAGGTACCAGAAGGGAGTATCTAGATCAAAATTCCTAGATAATGAGTTGAAGTCGACAGGAAGTGACCTGGTCAAAGAAGGGCCATAATGTTTCCCACGTCATCGACACGAGACAGAGGAATATGATGAAATTGAACCAGGACCAACAGGAGATCAGAGGAAGGTTGACAACTGCAGAGGCAAACTTCTCTTGAATATATCAACAAAACGACATTGGATTGGCAGTATTTGACATCAAAGGATCTGAGGTCATAATGAGATGGAAAAGAGCAGATGAGAGGTCAAAAGAGATTACCCAAACCCATGGAGGCAAAAATGACGAAATGAGATGTCCCCAACCCGACACAAATGCAGACAAGTGCTATGTTCAAGAGTGACATACTGCTAACATTACTAAAACTTGGTTCCATTTCCCCCCACCATTTCTGGTGAGTACCCCAATTATTTTTTTAAACAAGCTTGAAGGGGATAGCATATGCTTGCACTATAATTTTTTCCTTCGGACAAATCCAACCTAGTACATTTTACTAGCCCTAGGAAGGAGGAACTCGAATAACGTCATGGTAACAAATTCTGATGTCATCAGGGTTTAATGAGTCTGGCAAAGGAAGAAATTGACATCTTTTCATGTTTAGAGAGTTTGAAAAGAAGCTAGAAAAGAAAACTTCAGCAGTCCCTTTTCATAGGTAGTCTCATTTGGTCTGAAAAGGTAGAAAACTGTGTCTGAGAGAACCTCTTAGTCGTGGTAGGCTAAGGTATTCATTTTTCACAAATAATCCATCTCAACCCGAAAAAGGGTTAAATGTATACTGGGTATATATCGTTTTGCAGCCATTTAACGAGTTCAAAATGACAAGAATCTTGGCAATCTTTTCAATTTTAGAGAGTCAGAAAAGAGCTGAAAGATGACTCCAGTAGGGACTTTTTCTTGTTTTTACCAAGTCCAAAAAAGTATAAAATATAACTCATTACTTCATCATTGTCGCATGAAAAACCTGTTGCTGCACAAGAGACATGTGTAAAGCCCATTTCTTAATAATAATATAATAAAATAATCGAAAAACATGTCTTAAAACCTAATTAGGGTTGTGAAAAAGTTATAAAATGCCAAAAATGGTAAAAATAATTACTTTTCACTTTTTACCTCTTATGGAGCAATAGTTGCCCATTTCACTATGCAATCTCGCGGTGACGATAGCGGCCGATCTAGCAAACCAATCACAAATCCCTTAGCTCCAGGTAAGAGTCGAGGTCTGTATCATCATTTTAAGTTATTTCTTACTATCTGCAATTTTCAATTTAGAATTTTGGGGGAGGAAATTCAAAAATTAGGGCTCGGCGGTTGGCGCAGATTTCGAGTATGGAGTTGCACCAACCGCCCGATTTTTTACACGAGTGCGCGCCAACAGCACAAACCATTTCTAGGAAAAATACTGATCAAATACCCCAATTATTCAAAAATTTAAGGTTCAAAATTGACTAATACCACTCAAATGAATGTGTTTGTAGGCAGAAAGAAGCAAAATGGTCATTGAATGGAAAGAACGGGAACATAGCGAAGAAGATGAGTTGGCCATGGAAAATGAGAGAGTCATGGAAGCTCTGAGAAACTGTGGTCTGAAAATTTTTTTCCTAACACCATGTCTCCGAGCCCAACCAGAGTTATTACAATATCTGGTCAGCATATGGGATGAAAATCAAGAGAATTTCATCCTCCGGGATCAAGAACTTGAGATTTAAGTCTCTGACATGTATTTCATCACAGGATTATAGCGAAGAGGAGCAGCACCAATCCTAGTCGGCACCCGGCCTTGCATGGAAAACATGACCATGGTAATAGACAGGGTATGTCTAGGAGCACGGAAGGGATAAGGTAGTGGGAAATTTGATATTCAAACTATCCCATATTTGAAACTACGAGTGGTACTACATACCATCACATGAGTTGTGGAATCACAAGCACCGCACAAAGCAACAAAGACACAATTTATTCTTGCTATCGACTGCTTGGCACCAACCATCTACAACAGGGAAGAGGCCATGACAACAAACATGAAGCACTAGCTAACAAAATTCAAGAAGTACAAATTGAAACAATTTGGATATGGATCTATTATGGTATCATTATTCTTGGAATGACTACCCATTTTTCAGCAACAAGAGGTCATAGTCCTGACACCACCAGCGAGAGAACCATGGATGGCTCGATGGAAAGCTCTGATGCTAAGGGCAGGGGGTGGTCAACAGATGTCCTGGAGATGGGAATTTTTTTATTGGCTCCACCGACAACTGATTTTCGTGGAGGACTGGCCCTACTCTGGTACAGATTTCACTGATGATCCGGACCTCCCACTTCCGGAGGGAGAATATTGGGATGAAGATTTGGGTGAGACTCATTTTTTTAAGTTTTATGAGTATTATGATTTTTTTATTTATGCATGTTCTGACATTAAATCCATGTAATTGCAGATGTTGGCCCAGAGAGAGCTGTCGGCATGTCACCGATAGCAAGGCGAATCCCTCATGATTTTGACCCTCAAGGCGAGGGTGGCGAGGAAGATGAGATAGTGCGCAACCTAGAGTGGATCACATGAGGAGTCCCAGATTATGCACGTTTGACGATGTTCCTCATGCCTACCAGAGACATACCGTAGGGGTGCCCAGTCGAATTCACCGCTTGCTGAGGCGGCTACGGGCAGTGACATGTTATCACGAGCACCATGCTGATTAGACTCCTAGGTTTTATTTTATCTGCATATTTGAGAGACATGATGTCTCGAGATGTAACAAAAACACACATATATTCTTTGAAGTTATGATGCACACGGCTGAAAACATGAAATATATATATATATATATATATATATATATATCTACATGGATCTTTTACATATGATGATGCTTTTACAAATTACGCAAATGTCTATATAATACAATGTTAGCCACTGTCTTAGTTAATGTGTTCATTCGTCTAGAAATATGTTGATAGGTAATAAAATAAAAATTTCTTTCCAACAAATTAATATGTAAATACAATCTCAGAATGTGCAGATTTCTAACTGAATAATGATTATTGAGTTGCAAAACGACAAGCTGTGAATCAAGATTTACAAGCAATGCGCATATGCCGAGGTCAGCTGCCTCGGTTAATAGTTCAATGACGGCGCTATATTCAGCGACATTGTTTGTAGTTTGTCCTAGACAAATACCTTGCAGATATATCAACTCACCAGCAGGATCATAAATTACCCAGGCTGTCGAAGACAAATTCCTGGTACTGCGGGAAGCAGCATCCACGAAAATGACATAAGGGGTAATAGAAATCTACACAATAAGCAAGACCCAATAAGCAGGAAAAATCTCACAAAACACACCAAACCAAACACATGTACAACAATGAAAACAACACCTATGTACACCTATTATGCATGAATGACTCACGCATAATATTTTTTGAGATACAACCCATTTCTGGGCTTTTCAAGAGGATTACCTTCGTAGTCAGTTAGCTCATAGGCCCCATTCTTCAACACACGTTTAACAATGTAGGGTCCATGCCACATAGCTTGAAATTTTCTTGCCCCCAGCTTATCATGAGCTTGGTCATACAAGAGGACGAGATCTCCTTCAACTAAAGAACGAGGGGAAACTGACTGATCAAAATGATCTTTAACCCAATTTTTCTGTGCTTCAATAACAAGAGCAGCAAAGCGGCGGGTTTCATCCAACCTTTCTAAATAAAGGAGACGCTCTTCTTCTGGTGAAGTATTCGATAGTAATTCAACAACCAACTTGAGTGAAGGTATTTCACATTCAATCAGGAGAGTAGCTTCCAGGCCATAAACCAACTGGAAAGGAGTGAACCCAGTTTCATTCTTAACTAAGGTTTGGTACGCCAAAAGAGACGAAAATAATATGAGATGCCAATTTTATTTTTGGATCCCAATCATACGTTGAAGAATTGTGACAAGAAATTTGTTCACAACTTCAACTTGGCCATTGGCTTGAGGGTAGTACGACGTTGAGCTATCGTGACACAGACCCAACTTAGAAGTCAACTCTTCCACCATATAATGCTGAAAATGGGAACCATGATCGTTAAAGATGGCCTGAGGGACACCAAACCTAGCAGTAATGTGATTGAATATGAACTGAGTAGTTGTCTTACTGTCAGCGGCAAGTGTAGGCATTAATTTGGCCCATTTGGTGAAGTAGTCCATGGCTACGATAATATAAGCATTCCCCCCAGCCGAGTGAGGGTTACACATCATAAAATCGATACCCCACTTTGCAAAGGGACCATTGGTAATGACATGATGAAGAGGAATGGGTGGCACACGCAACTTGCATTGATAAATCTGGCAATCATGGCATTTACGAATTGTGACAATACAATATTTGAAAATAGAAGGCAAAAAATAACCAGCACGAAGAATATTCTGTGCAGTAGCATAACCAGACATGTGACCACGACAGGCGCCACTATGACAATCATTCAGAGCTTTCTCAGCTTCCTCGAGAGTCAAACATCACCAAAGTATGGAATCGACTCCAACACGATAGAGAGTATCTCCAACTATACGATAAGGTTGCGACTGATGGCGGATGCATCGGTGGGTATCCTTCGTCAACTCAGATCTAAAAGATGAAGTCTGGAGATAGACGATGATATCACCGTACCAAGGATCAAGGGTGCTAATCAAGAAAAGTGAATCTTCTAGAATGGATTCCTCAAAATGAGAAGGAGTAGAGTCGGAAGGGAGAGAACAGAGTAAATAAAAAAAGACCAATGATTTCTTACACTTGGCAGCAGTAAATTCCAAATCAAACTCTTGGAGGATAACAATCCACTTTGAGTATTTTCCCCCCAGCAATTTTCGAAACAATATGTAGTTCATGGGGTTGCATTCAAAAATCACCATCACTGTACGCAAAAGAATATAATGACGAAAAAGTTGAATGGCTTGAACAACAGCCAACCTAACTCTCGACGTGGCCATAACGCATTTTGGGGTCGAGAAGGTTATGAGACAAGTAATAAATAACATGCTCATGACTGTCATCATCGTCTTGTACAAAAACCATGGCAATCGTGCTAAAAGCGACAACTAAATAAAGGGAAAAATCACGATGATAATTTGGAGGGTGGATGAGAGGAGCATTGACCAACAATGTTTTCAACACATCAAAAGATTTCAAAGCGATATCATCCCAATAAAAAGGAACACCTTCTTTAACAATCATGTGAATCCTTTAGCTACTTCGGCATAGTTACGTATAAAACGACGTAGAAAATTAGCTTTCCCTTGTAAACTCTGCAACTAATGCAATGAAACTAATGCAATGAGGATGGAGAGGGGAGATTGATAATAGCCTCAAATTTGAGAGGATCCAGGCAAATCCCATCTTTGGAAATGATAAACCCTAAGATTCTACCAGAATCGACGCAGAAGACACACTTGTGCGGATTAAGTCGAATGTTATAGTGTCTACAACAAAGAAAAATCTGACGGAGATGGTCAGGATGGTTCCTACGCTTAACTGAATGAGCCGAAAGGTCATCCAGATAAGGCTAAATGATGTGGAAAATATCATGAAAGGCATAAGACATCGTGCGCTGAAATGTGGCCCCGACATTCTTCAAACCAAAAGGAAGCTTCTTATATGCAAAGGTGCCCCAAGGACAGATGAAGGCAGTCTTGTGTTGATCAGTCAGGAGAACGTTGATCTGATTATTACCTGAAAAACCGTCCATAAGGGAAAAAATATCTCTCCCGGCATAGTCATCAATTATTTGATCGATGAAGGGAGTAGTATAATTATAATTAGGACAAGCTCGATTGATATCATGATAGTCAACACAAACATGAATAGTGCCTTGTTTCTTTTGTACAAGAACAATATTAGAGACCCATTCTGTCAATGGAATCGAATAAATGAAACCAGCTTTGAGAAGATTTTCCACTTCGGCCTTAATGGCAGCAGCTTTCCTAGGATGCACCGGATGAAGATGCTGATGAATAGGTTTCGAACCGGGGTAAGTAGGAATGTAGGTATGGTAGTTTCATTCACACTAATCAGGTAGTGCCAGTCAGGGAGGTGGCTGATGTTCCCAGTGGTGAGGTGCATCCATTCCTAGTTGCCACCAAATGAGATAAGGACACATCACTAGATACCCGTTCAAACACCTTACCCCATTCAATAGACATACCCCCAACAGACATACCTAAGATAAGAAGTAGTCCCACATCAATGGCCCAGAGAGAACATAGAAGGTCCCTAGCATTCCCACCATAAATGAGAGAAGGAAGGCCCCATCATACGTGAGAGAGAGAAGTAACCTTCATAAGTGAGAGAGAGGTCACACATCACTGGCCAAGAGATAAGCACATCACTAGCCAAGAGGAGAAGGCCCCTTTCAATCCATACCCAACGACTTAGAGGGCTTACCCCTGCATGAAATACCCCTATATGCCTTATATTATTGATACAACATTCTTCCATCAAACTTGCCTCATTAATATTTGTAGGTACCACTGCACTTCTATTGTCTGGCTAGGCTAAACCTGGCCAACCCTGTTGAGTAGTCATACCACCACACCATTCATGTACCACGATGCTAGGATCAATGCCAGGAATTTATTTGTAGGACCATGCAAAGACATCATGGAATTCATGAAAAAAGGCTAGTATAGACTTGTACTTCATCAAAGGAACAAGTAACCCCAATATGGATGTTTTCAACGATTCCCGGTTTAATGGAAATGTCGATAGGCATCGTTTGAGTAATGTTACTCAAGTTAACTTCTGAGAAAACTTCAGGGATCTGAACAGGCATTTGAAGTGGAGGAGAAGGTACCTGAGAATCAAAACGCTCAAGACAGGTAGACATGGCCCCAAGACTTGGTAGAAATGTTGGCGAGGAAATAGGTCTCGCGGGCAAGACCCAGGTTCGGGGATTGGGCCAACAAGGGAGTCCGCTGTAGTCTAGCACCACGCCGGCATTTTCACCCTACTCTGAAGAGAAGAGAGTCTCACTCGAGGCGTGTCGTGACCACATGAAGGAGGGGAACAAATCAGTATCAGAAAAAGGGATCTACAACTCGAGGCTAACACTGAATCATACGAATACATAACATCGTACGTAGAAGATATTATCCAAACATCATGCAGATACTAAGAAAATAAAATTTTAAATTACTACAGGAATCATGAAATCCCATTCAAGTCACACGGTGAGACAGAAACCTTCAGATATATTAATAACCATTCAGCAGGATCAAGAGTTACATTGCTCGATAGAATGAGCTTCCAGATTCACTTATAAAGGTCTCACAGGAAAGAGAGAGAGATACTACAGCAATAACAAATCGACGGAGACATAGGAAATACAATGACATCGAGCCCAGAATAGAGCTCTCCTGTGGCATCTTCTCTTCAACCTCGCTCTGTTCTAACCTCTCCGGTCCCTCTGTATCTGCGCATGTCTCCTCTTTTTTCTGCTGGGTGATGGCCTATTTATTCACCCGCCAGCGCAACTGCTAGTTTCTCTTGTGTTCGTACTCAGTTTCTTTTGGCTTCTTCCTATTGCACATGAGTTCCACCATCTGTCCTTTGCAGAATCTTCCCTTCGTCTACACTTGTCTATGCCAACCTCGTCACCTATCTCCTGCTCCTCCACAACCTCGGCAGCTCTGCTGCCTACCGTTTTTGCGCCTGCCACGTGCCGATCCACAACCCAAAATCTGTCTTCATTAAAAATTCAAAACAAGGGCCCCAACAAGCGTCGACCACAATCTCTTGACTCGTCCCGAGTCAATCGAAGATCACCGTCTCCACCTCCATAGCTCCACTTGTTCCAGTCTCCTGTTCCGTCGGCTGTCCCTCCTCTTTTTGCTCAAACAAAAGCCCCAACTCAGGGGCCTTTGCAAGGGCCACAGCCTTCAGTTCCTGGAAGGAAGCTACAACCTTCTGCCACTCCTACAGAATTGGTTCAGTTGTGGCTACGATTCGAGCGATGGCTTCCTCTCCCCCTTCAGTCGGGAGCTTTCCAAAGAAGGTTGAAACCTGTGTACTGGCTTGAGCGACCAATTTCTACACCTTCTGAGCACTTGCTAGGATAGGTTTCCTGAGCTCCCGGAGGGCCTACTTGGCCATTGTGGAACTGGCCTCTGTCTACTGAATCTGGACTTCCATGTTGTCTGCTATGGCGTATAGCGGATCAAGGCTGACTGGATCCTTTGTGTTCTGAATCTCTTGGTTGATTTGTTGAAGCTGGAGAGACAACAGTTGGGTTTTGAGAGTTAGGGCCATCGTGTGTTATTATAGACCCTTCAATAGGTCATACGCTTCCTGGGCTGCAGTACTCAGGGTTTCCTACACTTTCTTAACCTGTTCCTGTTGTTCTGTTAGCTGATTGACATAAGTGACCTGGGGGTCTAGCAAAGCTAGGCAGGCCGCTAAAGCTGCTTTGAGCTCATTGATCTCATACCGAAGGTTGTCCCATGCTACCTTGACGTGGATAGCTCGGTCACCCACAGCATCTTCTGGGACTCCCATTGGTGGTACCTAGGTGTCGTAGGCTACTATAGTAAGCCAGATGTCCCGAAAGATTCGAGTCACCTGCGCAACTTCTTGCTGCAGGGCCCCCTTCTCAGTTCGTAGTTGATCATGATCTTCAGTAAGTGTGATGAGTTATTGATGCTGTTGCTCACATCTCTGTTGAAGTTCGGTGTGGAGCCCACCTGTGTTTCCCGATGTATGAAGTGGAACAGTTGGGGCATTCCCCATGTTTCCGTGCTTTCTGCTCTTGATGTGCCCTGCTCTTGCAGGCTTGCCTATAAGGGTTGGCCACTGGCGACTGACTTGGCCGAATGTTCTGTTGGTGACGGCAGAGGGGTTGGATCCTTGGCCTGGTGGCTATAATTTCCCATGTTGACGTCGGGTCGTGATTCAGGTGCTACTCCTGTGTCTAGAGGGGTCGAGGGAGGAGGCTATTCTGGATTTTGTACTGGAAGTTGGTTAGCTCGGTCTTTCATAGCTTGCTCTGCCTGGCCAATAAGTTCAGAAAATGTGACTTGGGGGGCTAGGGTTTGGCTAACCATGGGTACTTCTGCAGTACCCGAGTTAACTTCAATCCCGAGGTCCCCACTAGTCCTTTCTCTGTTGATGACAGGGTCGGACACAGTGGCGGATGAAGTGGATGGGGCGGAGGTGTTAGGTTCCCAGAACAAGGTGAATTGTGGCAATTGGTAATTGGAGGTGGTGGAAGGCCGAATATTCAGAAACTTAAGTGGAAAAAGTGGGTTATGGGGTGGAAGCTCGCTAGTCACCGGGGTCTCTACGAGGGGTTATTCTCTAATCAGGACTCCTCAGCTGTTCTGTCACGGCTGATCCTCGCCAGTGAGGTCAACCACGGAGTTGGAGACTTCCACCCTAGGTTTCTTTGCTTTGGGTGTTGCGCCTGTCTTTGCATCTTTGGACTTTCACACCAGTGTTGTGGCCACTGGGGCCGGTGTAGTAAACACAATATTGGGCAATGGGGTGAAAATAGGAGTCATGAGGGGGAGTGAGGCAGACTTGGAGGCTTGGAATTCAGGAGACTCATTGGCTATATTTTGAATAGTACGATTTAGGGTGTGTACCTTGTCATTTAGCTGATTGATGACTGGATTCAGCTGCAGTCCCGTCACCCTGGCTGCAGTTTGCTCTGGTGTCTCTCCTGGTAGTGGCACATCCATCATTCTTGCGAATTCATAGACGTATTCGCCCTCTCGGACCTCCATCTGCACCCCTGGCCATCCGCAGACTTCTGAGTGGAAGGTTTTTTCATCAATGTGTAGCTTTAGGGGAATAATTTCAAATGGCATTGCCAACATGACTTTTGGCCTGAGGAGAGTGTGGTTGTGTGTGACCCCGAACCAGACCTGTTTGCTGTATTTATCCAGCAGGACCCCCAGTATTCCCTGCTGGCTTGTGACCACGTCTACCATCATACCATACCAAACCCAAAATCCCTCCTCATTTTCCTCCTTCGAACATGGGTTGCTGGATACCCTCCAGGGAGTGTATTTCATTGCTAGTGGCTGGCTATCTAGTATCTCAACTGGTGTCCGCCTATCGGGGAAGGACCATTTCCACATGGCGAAGGCCATGATCAAGTTCCTGTATATGAATACCATCACTCTCTGATAGTTGTCTTCGCATGCCTTGAACAACTCGCGGAGGATGGATGAACACCAATTGAGCTGCGTCCCCTGGATATAGTGCTCCGTCACCAAGATGGTGTCTAGGGTGCACTCTCCCTTTGTACAGTGCCTCATCGTTTTGCTAGCGATGAGGTAGCATGAAAATTTAACGTTGGGCTGATCAATCAGGTCTATCCTAGCTCCCTTGCCTCCACACCACGTACCATACTTGGTGTACAAGTTCTGCTCTTCGTCCTTCCTAGCCCGCTTGGATATTGTTTGGAACACGGTCAAGACTTCCAGACCTTCTTGTGACAATCCTGTCAACCATTTAATATCCTTTGCGTGTATGGGGATCTCCTTCCCCAACCACAATGAGCCCTTCTGAATCAGACTGAGTAAGAATTTTGTACACTGCATGGCAGCGCTCATGGTGCCAAATGCCGGCAAGTCTCTTAGATTCAGTAGTGTTGATTGTCAGAGGCCTCATAATTCTGGACGTGTTCTTGATTCAGGAGTCTCAGCTGCCGTCAGATAATCCTCCATATACAGTTTCTGCTTCATGGTCGGGAATTCGAACCAGTCTATGACGTACGAATCTATAAAATTTTCACTATCATATTTCCTGACTAGGGACGCCATTTTTGCAATTCTTCCGTCTATCTTAGGCTCGACAACTGCTAGGATTGTTCTAGCCATCTTCGCTCTACGCTGGTACACCTGTATCACTACTTCAGCTCTGCGTTCCTGTCTCTCTTCCTTCTGCAACCTTCCCTGTTCTTCTGTGCTCATGACCTTCCTTTCTCCTTGAGATGTTTCTAACTTGGAAATCTCTGGAATTCTTGCTCTTTTCGACATGCAGGCTATGTAATTAACCGAAACGAGTGAGGTTGATGAGACCCCTTAACTAATTAATTCTTATTGGCATCCTCTGCGGCAATAATCATGTGATTAGTTGCCGGCTGAGGTGTGTTATGACATCTACTGACGGTGGTGTGGGGAAATGGGTGGACACGATGGCTGAGGTTACTTCTAATTATGGAAAAATGATTACTGCAAGGTTACTTCTAATTATGGCAATTTATTTTTCAAATCCTAGCGATCCTACAGACTGACACAAGTACTAAATGAAATTATGGGGACTAACACTTGACACATTTTCTTATCCTATTGGGATGGCATGCTAGATGCGCCCCTCCTCGACCACAATCAGTTGCGTTGCGGTCCCCGTAACCCAGCTGTTATTGATGACCTATGCATGGACAAGTGACTCTACCTACACTCATCTCGGGTGCGAGAGAGATATTCAACTACTCTATTCTATTGAATTATCTCAGGTGCGAGAGTTATTGAAAGAAAGCTAAAGAGACTTAGTCATGGTAGGGATTCAGGCGTGCGCCATTCAGCCAACCAGGTAAAACAGTACTGTCCAGTTGAGCTAACCGAACTGCTCCGGAATCCTTAATTTCGACGACGAAGTAGGGTCCCAACCAGTGCATCTGTAGTTTCCCTGGAAATTTTTGAAACCAGCTATCATATAGCAGAACCTTGTCACCAACCCGGAATGTTTTTCTCTTAATGCGTCAATAATTCCATGCCTTCTTCCTGTCTTTCTGAACTTTTTTATGAAACTCGGCAAAGGAACCTTGCCTCGTCAAGTTCCTGTAATTCGTGCAGATGTTCCTGTAGTGATTCCTCCTCCGAGAACTTTAGAGATGTGGCAATTAGAAGGCTTGGTATGGTGAACTTGGCTAGAATCACAGCTTCATGGCCATACACCAACTGGAAAGGTGTTTGATTCATCAAGCGCTTCACTGTTGTTTGGTATGCCCACAATGTGGCTGGCAGAAGTTCATCCCAATCATCCCATTTTGCATTGCAGATCTTCATCAAGCCTTTTTCCAGGATTTTGTTAAACGCTTCAACAGTGCCATTGGCCTGTGGGTGATACGGGCTGCTTTTGTGATTTTGTGTCATGAAAGTGTCCAACAACGATTTGATCATTTCATTAAGGAAGTGTGTACCTTGATCACTGGTTAAGCTCCTTGGGCAGCCAATTCCGCTGATGATGTTTTCGAAGATAAACTGGGCTGCCGTCTCTGCCGTACAATCCCTTACTACCACTGCTTCAGCCCATCTGGTGAGGTAGTCCGTGGCAGTGATGATGTAACGGGCCTTTGAATTCCTAGCTACAGGTGCTATGGGGCCTATGAAGTTGACAACCCACTTTTCGAACGGTTGCAATACGTTCACCGGGTGTAGTGGGAGCTCGTCTCTGTGTGAGGGCCTCCCTGTTCTCTGACAAACATCGCATTTCTTGACAAAATATTTACTGTCAGCATGGACCGTCGGCCACCATAGTCCAGCTTGTAGCACTTTATTGGCTATGGGTTTCGCCCCCACGTGTCCTCCAGCGATGCCGCTATGGCATTCCCACATAACAGCTTCGGGTTCATGGTCGAGGACACACCTCTGCAGAATCTCGTTAAGCCCCAAATTATACAACTACCTCGAAATCAGTTGGTAGTCAGCGGCGCAGACAACCAGGTGTCGTTTCTGGATCGGGGTATAGTGCTGAGGACACTGCGCCATGGTGAGGTAAGTTGCGATTTCGGCCAAATAATCTGGTATGGCCTCTACCTGGAAAATATCAGCATCAGGCAATTAATCATCTAGAGAGCCCTCATTTTCACCAGTCTCAAACCAGGATAAGTGATCAGGCCCAACATTCAGCCTCTCGGGCTTGACAATAACTTCGAAGGTGAATTCTTGAAAGAGTAGGAGCCATCAGCATATCCGTCCTTCCAAAACTAGCTTATTGACTAGGTATTTCAATGTAGAGTGGTCAGTGAAGAATTTGAATTTACCTCCTAGGAGATAGTGGCGGAACTTCTGGAGCGAGTACACCATGGCTAGTGCCTCCCTCTCCGTGGTGGTGTAATTCCGCTCTGCATTAGACAACTTGCGGCTGGAAAAGTACACTAGGTGGTCGACTGTCGTCTCCCCTGGTTGCACTAAGACAACCCCAAGTGCGATACCGGAAGCATCAATATGCACATGGAACTGCTTATTCCAATCTGGGTGAACCAGAATGAGCGCAGTTGCCAGCTTCTCCTTTAAAGCGTTGAGGGCTAATCTGCAGTCATCCGTCCAGTGGAACACCTCGGACTTCCTCAATAACGTTTCCAAAGGAGCATTTATCTTCGCATAGTTTCTGATGAACTGCCTGTAATAGCTCGTGTGCCCCAGCAGTGACCTCAATTGCTTCATGGTTTCCAGTGTTTCCATGTGGACGATTACTACCACCTTGGCGAGGTCGACACAGACCCCTTGCCTGCACACCACATGTCCTAGGAGCATTCCGAACGGGACCGCGAAGATTCATTTCTTTAGGTTTAACGAAATTTGGAATTGCCGACACGAGTTGAACACTATGCGTAGCAGGGTGGCGTGATCCTTTAGTAAGACGTAAACTGTCCAGTCATCCATGTAGACTTTCAGGAACTTATGAATTTATTCCCGGAAAGCAGCTATGACAATCCTAGAAAACATGGCAGGTGCGTTCTTCATCCCAAATGGAATCACATGATATGAAAAGGACCCCCACACTGTTGTGAATGTCATCTTCTTCTTGTCCTCTTCCGCGATGTGCACTTGATGATATCCTGAAAACCCATCAGTGAAGGAGTAGGCCTCATTCCTCGCAACATTTTCTAGTACTTCGTCGCTGAATGGGGTGGGGAATGGGTCATGGATGCAGGCATTGTTCAAACTTTAGTAGTCCACACATATGCGGATTTCTGACTTGTCCTTCTTATTTTGAATGACAATGGGACTCACCCACTCTGCTTCTTCCACAGGGAAAATTAGGCCTGCCTTCAGCATTTTGTCAATCTCTATTTTGACTTTTTCCTTTATCCGCGGGTTTAGCTGGTAAGGTCGATGCTTCACTAGCATGGTGTCCGGCTTCAGTATAATCCTCATCTCTCTGAGATCCCCTTTGATCCCATTTAAATCCGAACCGATGAAGGGAATAGGTCTTCATATTCCTAGAGGAGACTAAAAATTTCCTTTGTTGTCTCCTTGTCCCAATAGTCTCGAACTATAGCCATCTTGGGTTTTTTCTCCATTCCGATGTTTATTTTTTTAGTCCTCAGTGGAAGTAGATGTATTCCTTCAGTGGTAGGCTCTTCTTTGATGTTCCGCTCTCCTTCTGTCTCTTCAAAGTATAGGCGCCTCAGGTCCACTAGACTGTCATATTCTAGCTCCCTATCAATCCTCTGGCAAGCCAACTTGTGTCTGCCATCGGGGTTCAACACCAATGGCCTCTCATCTGTGCTCTGATCGGGGAAAAACAATATCCCTTTTATGGCCTGTAATGTTTGGGATATCGATTCTGTCTTCCCCTTAAATGAGAAGCACTGAAAAAATTTGTCTACAACCTCCTACCAAGAACTGGTCCCCCTCTTCCTCTCTTCTTCTAAGTACTAAGCATGCGGAATGGTATCCAAGGAGTGGACAAAATTATGTACCCACAGCTCCTCCGTTTATCCCACACTTCACCACTGCTCCTGACAGACTTTCAGATGGTCTCTTGGATTGGAAGTTCCTTGGTACCTTTGCTTGCTTTGAGGTCCTTCCTCTTCCTTAAACTGCACCCTCAAAGTCGTTGCAACACAATTCCACTGCGACAAGGAGTTGCGGTGATTTTTACACCACCTGATTGAGGTGGACTGTAATGCCACGTCCAAGAGTGGTATTCTATTCTCCTCCAGTACCTTGTCTTCTACCTTTTCAACGAAGGTATTTACTGCTTGCATATTGGACAAGGTGGGGTATTACCTTATCTCAGCCCCAATCCAATGGATTCTTGCAATACTGGCACATATTCTTGTGTTGGTCTCATACCCGCCTTGTTGCTAGTCCTACCAAGCTAGTTCTGAGCCCAGCTCCGAGCTCTGGACACTTCACTATCTTACGAAGCCGTTTTCTATCGGGTTAATGTAATCCTCCCTCTTCCCTGTTGTCATCTGATAGAGGTTGTCCAATAGCTAAGCATCGTCCCTATTATCTACTATTTCTGTATATCTCGAACCTTGATACGGGTTGAGAGGCTGAGTGACTCTAACTTCCCTATCTTAAAAAATCATCAGCTCCTTCTTGAGGGCATAGTTTTCAAAAGCTCAGTCGATTCCTAGAAATGCAAGGTATGGATCTTTGTCTCCCATAATATCTATTACCTCAAAGTCTATGCAGGTCTTTACCCTTGTGATGTCTACCTCGACGTCTTCGAGATTGCCGATCGGCACAACGCAGTACTAGTTTTCCATCCTGAGCTGGATCGGCAAATAAGTCAACTGTGATTGCCCTAGAGCTTTCCAAGCCTTCCGAGGTAGGATATTGACGTCGGATCCCAAATCAAGCATGGTATCCCTGATCTGGAATCCCGCAACCTACGTGTCTAACCGGAACTCATTTCCCATTCTTCGTTTGTTCCACTTTACTCATCGTGCATACTGTGGTGCTATTTTGGGGATTCCCTCACTCCTACGTTCCCCTGCAACACTTCCTCTAGGGTATGCTTGATATGTTCCTACATTGAAGCGTTGTCAACAATTTTGAGAAATAGGTGGAGCCATTCCTCGATTAGAGCCCCTGTAGTGCTCTGTTCTCAAGTATTTTTCTTCACAGGTAACTCAATACCTCTGTTTCCCCCCAACTAGGCAAAATTTTCTGCAGCCTCCTGGAAATATTTCTTCTGCATTTCCAGCCGGATCAGTTGTTTCGGGGATGCTGGCCTGATCACCCGCATTAGATCCTTCTCAAGTGCATCCTCCCCCATTTTCTTTCATCTTCGCGTAACTATGGCTACGTTATGCATGGCCAGAGTCACTTTCCCTCGATATTCTACGTTCACCAGGTTCATGCCTCTCTGCCTTGCTCATTCCTCCCACTTCTTGATAAGTTTAGGGTAGTTCTCTATTGCGTGTGTGTTCATGCGGCTCTGGGAACACCATGATCTTCTGGGTAGGGGAACTTCTCAGGCCACATGTCCCTCTTGATCACATTTGTAGCATCTCAGTAGACCCCGTCCTCCTGTACAACCTCCCCTCATACCGCCTCCTCTGCCTCGGGGAGCCTCATTCACTCTGTAGGAGGGCCGATCTAATCAGTCTACTAGTGCATCTAGAGCTCTGCACTGTTTGATGCTATGATTTTTCGAAGCAAAGAATTAATAGTACACGTTGTTCGAAACATTGGAGTACTTCTGCAAAATCGGGCACATCTGAGGCTGATGACCCACTATTCGGCAGATTTCGCAATACTCTGTTGTGGCTGGGGTCGGCTGATTTGGGAACACGGTATACAGTTTTTGCAGAGGATAGACCCCTTGTGAGTTTATCTATGCAACTCCTTTGATAGGTGGAGCCCCTTGCACTGTCGCTGTTGAGGTCCCCACTCCCTAGCTTCACAACCGAGGACACTCGATCGCCACGTGTCCTTCTACCAGGCAATGTGTGCACCAGAAATTCAGCTTGGCTAGTCTAATAGGCTGCATCTCCTTAATTTTTTTGGTCAGATTGGAAATATGATGTTGCAGTCCCAGTAGGGATGGGTCTTGCGGGGCCACCCCTCCCCTATATTCCTGAGGGTAGCCTGCCATCACCTCTATATTCATAGCTTGTTCCAATGCATTCTGCAAGTTGTCGATATTTTGCTGAGTGAGGGGAGTTTGTGTCAAGGGAAGCAAAGCCTTGATGAACCAGTCCCTTTGATGATTCAGGTTGATCAGGTAGCTAAGTTTCCCGATCGCATATTTGAACCTACGCATAAGCTCCCACACAGTCTCTCCTTCTCTTTGCTTGATCTCCCATAGTTCGGACAGACCGTGCTGGTCCATTTGGGGTAGCTTAAACTCTTTGACAAAGTCCTGCTTGACATCCGAAATCTCTAGATTCGAGTGGGCTTCTGACCACTTTATAAACCAACGCAATTCCCTTTCTCTTAGCGTGGTTTGGAATTCAATCAGCTTTCCTATATTTGGCATCTACCTTACCCTCCATATGGCTTCGAAGAGGTACCAGTGTTGTTCCACATCGTTGTTACCCCACCCAGAAAATTCTGGGTACTGGGTGAATGATCCCGCCATATTCACTTGCGGAGGTGTAACTAGAATGAACCCTCCAGGTCCTAGTTGCGTAATTATACCACTGGTAATGCTACTATTAGCATGCGTTGTTGCTGACAACTGACTGTTATTCAATCGACTCAACTCTTTAACCTAACGAAAATATCACTTAAGGGTTTATAGAGTACCAAGGGAAGGTAGGGATCCATGCTATTTGAACTTTGGGGAGTAGAAATACCTGGAGATATAAATGCCATCCTTTCTTGGAATAACTGGTGCATCGCAACGTACCACTCGACATCGGAATCTTCTTATGGGCGTGCGTCTGCATCTCCTTCATCAGACATCACCTCTCTCTTCTTCCTGGCTAGAATCCCATGTACCCGTCGCACTCCTTTAATGGTCCCCCCCATCTCCTGGGGACCCACCTGGCCTTTCATGTCCACTATCTCCTGAGGCACCTCCTTTTTATCCTTCCGACTACTCCCCTATCGTTTCAACTTCCTCATCACCCTTTTTCGCCACCTTTCGGCAATTTGCGCCCTCCGATGTGCACGTCGCTCCCTCAGCCTCCTTGCGGTTTCAGCATCCATTCCCCTACTCCCCTGCTTCACATTTCGTGTAGCATTTGTCCCTACGGCCCTTCCCCCAGAACTGGAGGTTCACGCTTCCATTCCTGATTTCTGGAATTACATCAGCCCTTCATCCACTATCAGGGCCTTAATCCACAATGGAATTTCCTTCAACATCTTCCCTCTTAGTCCAGATCGGAATATAGCTTCGGCTCTGGAGAACGACTGGTAGCACTCCGCTGCAAACTCCACAATATACCTGTCCAAGGTAGATTCTACCCAGAAATCTATAGCTCGGGTCAAGTCGGTATCCAGCCGATGAAGGGCTACTAGATCTCCGTGCACCCACTTGCGGTTGATCTTCCACAATTTGTCCTTAGTCACTTTGGTCTACAACCTCCGCAACCAGTTATAGAGCTCGCTGGGGAACTTTCCCCAGAGGATCTCGTAGGTATCGCTGGCAAAATCCGAGAAGACAACTAGATCTTTGATCGCCTTCTCTTTTTGACTTCTTAGCTCAGCTTTTTGAGTTATAAATTGGGCCAGGTGGTTATCCCACCATCTCCATATTTCTCCATCGAAGATCCTTGATACCATGATCTAGTTCTCCTAATGAAGTTTATGGTCCCAGAAACGGAACAATTTGTTGGCGAGGAAATAGGTCTCGCGGGCAAGACCCAGGTTCGGGGATTGGGCCAAAAAGGGAGTCTGCTGTAGTCTAGCACCACGCCGGAATTTTCACCCTACTCTGAAGAGCAGAGAGTCTCACCCGAGGCATGCCACGACCACATGAAGGATGGGAACAGATCGGTATCATAAAAAGGGATCCGCAACTCGAAGCTAACATAGAATCATATGCATACATAACATCGTACATAGAATATCTTATCCTAACATCATGCAAATACTAAGAAAATACAATTTTAAAGTACTACAGGAATCATGCAATCCCATTCAAGTCACACGGTGAGACAAAAACCTTAAGATATATTAATAACTATTCAGCAGGATCAAGAGTTACATTGCTCGACAGCATGAGCTTCCAGATTCACTTACAAGGGTCCCGCGGGACAGAGAGAGAGATACTACAACAATAACAGATCGATGGAGACACAAGAAATATAATGACGTCGAGCCCAGAACAGAGCTCTCCTGTGGTGTCTGCTCTTCAGCCTCGTTATGCTCTAACCTCTCCGGTCCCTCTATATTTGTGCATGTCTCCCATTTTTTCTACTAGGTGACAGCCTATTTATTCACCCGCCAGTGCAACTGTTAGTTTCTCTTGTGTTCTTACTCAGCTGCTTTCAGCTTCTTCCTGTTTCACATGAGTTCCACTATCTTTCCTTTGCTGAATATTCCCTTTGTCTGCACTTTTCTGCTCCAACCTCGTCACCTATCTCCTGCTCCTCTGCAACCTCAGCAACTCTGCTGCCTACATTTGTTGTGCCTGCCACGTGCCGATCCATAACCCAAAATTTCTCTTCATGCAAAATTCAAAACAAGGGCCCCAACAAGAAACGAGGAACGATGATGACCATCATCCCACTGTAGATTGTCGAGAGACAGGGTTTCCACGATAGCCTCATTGAAAGGAAACACTTCTTTCAAAGGATCTGGTGAATCAAAATCACCAAGTCAAGGGGATTGGGAACAGATGTCAAGAGTCATGCTCGAAGGAGCAGTATTAGAGGATGGAGTGTCCGATGCAGCAATAATTTCACAATAAGCAATTTCAATTGGACTCAACGGCATCGAATCTCCACACGACTTGATCTGTTCAGGCGAAGGGATAACCCAGGGGTCATACGTATGAGAAATCATATTGACCTGAACAGTATGTGGTGGTGGAAGAGGGAAAACACCCATGAGGGTAGGATCCTTGAAAAGGCCTGGCCCTACACTCTCGTAGGGAGTAGGAATATTATCCACATACGGAACGTTGTTCTTGGAAGAATAAGTGAAAAAAGGCAATTGATCAACAATAATAATCTTTCCTTCGTGTAGGAATTTCAAAACATGAAAGAGAGTGGACGGAACACATAGCATTGTGTGAGTCCAACGGCGACCGAGGAGAAGATTATAATTGAGTTTAGCATCAAATACTTAGACCTCGACATTGATTTTCTTCCCTTATAATGTGATCAGTAAACTAGCGAGAACACCAAGAGGTTTAGACTCTCTTCCATCAAATGCTTCAAGGGCATTGGGTTACGAGGTAAGAGCTGGATAACTAATGGCTTTCCAATAGGTAGATGACATAACACAGGTAGATGCACCCTCATTGATGCAGGGGCATTAGACACTAGCCAGCAATGTAGGAGGTTTTGTCCACATGTTGTGGCTAGGAGGGTTAAAAATCATTGAATTGTAACAGCTAGGTGTCAATACCTCAGCTGCCTGTTGCATTTAGAATAGTTGGAGTTAGTAGAAGTCGAATAGTTTAGCCCATCTGTCATGTTTCAGTTATTTGAGTAAATTGTAATTAGGTCTTTGATTTTCTAAATGGTCCTCACCGAGGAACCGAAGAGACACATTGTAATGTATATAAATTGTATCCCTCGGATGTATTGAGGGGAGGAGATTTCTGCAATAAATTCTATGTGTTAAGCAATTGCTTCTGGTTGAATAAATTTCAGTTCCCGTTGATTACCAAACTGTCTTGAATTGATATTTGTGAGGAAATTTGTTTAATTGTGAGGCAATTGAACTCTGTGCGTGTATAATTATTGAATTGAACTGTTGTACAGTCTCTGCATCCCTCTGTCCACTGTTTCTCTCAAATTGTTCGAACAAGCTCTATGAATTAAATCCCAACCGCAGACGAGGTCTGTGTATGATCGTGGCTGTCGAACTCTATTTAATGGTAGTGAAAATCTCGCCTAAAGAGAATTATACTTGTTTTGCTGTTAACTGAGAGTCTCTATCCCAAGGTTAGACCTTGAGTCTATGAACTTGAATGAATAGAAAGGATAGTGTGACCCTGAATTAACTTTGGTCATTCACTGTTCCAAACCTGAGAGTGGGTTGGCGAAACCGAACTGGCCATATTGCACCGCTTTTGTGGAGTAAGCGGTATTTTCCATTTGGGAGCGATTCCGTAGAGCAGCTGACACGTGGCATACGACGGGGTTCCAAAACCACCCTCATCGCACGCTAACGATCGACATCGAAGCCCGCGCGATATTGAGGTATACCATTCGATCTGGAGACTGATCATCGAACGGAGATCGCATTCGGAAGTAGCCCAGAGGTTAACCAAAGGTATAGTTGTGTGTATTTAATGGAATTTCCGTCGATCGTATGTGTGGTTCCAGCCTAAAGTACATCAAGTGTTCCATTGGTTATGTAATCGGGTGATTCAAGTAAATCCCATAGTATTTAACCTTTACCATATAATTAAATATCGAAGTTGGCGCTGATTCCATATTTGAGATATTGCAGAGTTATAAGGGTTGATATGTTTAAATTTTTCTCAAGGTTTGCTGAATGTGTTATTTATCAATTCTCTGAAATTGATAAATAAAATTACAAGAAGTTGTGGAAAACCACGTGGTGAGGAACTGAGTCAATTGAGTGAAAATGCTAACAGAGTTACGATAAGAGACCAGCTCTCCTTAGGGGCTAACTTTCAGTTTTGTTGCTGTCATTTGTGGTATCAAAGCGTTTTTGAGTTGTTTTGTAGAGAATTAACATGGAAATCAAGTTGGTAGAGGTGCTAGAAGAAGGAGACCCGTTGCTAATGCAGAAGTGTTGGAGACCTTGCAGAGGGTCCAAGCTAGAATGGATGCCATAGAGCGAAGACAGTTCAGAGATCCTGAAGACATCAGTGAATCTGAAATAGAAGAAGCTGGAGAAATTGATGAGATTCCTCCTAACATGAGGCTCCTCATAACTGTTCTAGGGTCTGTAGTTAAGCCCAAGATTGAAGTGTCGAGTTTTGTAGGAGGAATGAATCCAGAAGAGCTGGTGGACTGGATTAATGAAATGAACAAGTGATTTGACTATGAAGAAATGAGCGAAGATAAGAAGGTCAAGTTTGCAGTAACAAAGTTGAAGGGACATGCTGCACTTTGGTGGGATGGAGTGCAGGCAGAAAGAAGGAGAGTTGGCAAACAACCTATCAAGAGCTGGACTAGAATGATGTCTAAATTAAAAGGTAAATTCTTGCCTAGTGGTTATTAGCTAACATTGTTTAGGCAAATGCAGAACCTGAGACAGAGGTTGCTGACAGTAAATGAATACACAGAAGAATTCTACAGAGTGAGCATAAGAGCTGGGAAATTTCAAGACACACCAGAGAAGACTGCTAGATATGTGAATGGTCTGAAGCTTGAGATCCAAGATAAGATTAGTCTTCTGTCTCCTAAGACAGTTGAAGAGGCCTATCAGATGGCCTTGAAAGCAGAAGAGAAACTCCTAAGGAAGAAGTCTGCCAAAAAGAGAGGTACTTTTCATGGAAAGGGAAGTCATGGTGGTAGAGGAAAGCCTGCTACACCCAAAGATGGAACTAAGAGTAGCTCACCTCAAAGTGCATCTACAGAGGGTGATGAAAGAGGCAGAAGGGGTTCTTACAAAGGAAGAGGAGGCAGAGGCAGAGGCAGAGAATTGAGGTGCTACAGATGTCAGCAAGTGGGACACAAGCACTATGAATGCCCAGAGAATGTGGGTGTTGGTCCAAGAAATGTTGTTGTTGCCCAGGCTGGAGAAGAGGCAGCAATTGAAGAAGAAATTGTACCAGAGAGGGGAGAGTCCTTGGTGGTTAATAAGGTCCTGTTGAAACAAACCAAAGAGGTCACTGAGCCTGCACAAAGGAAGATTTTGTTTAGGAGCATATGCAAAGTCCCAGGGAAATGCTGCCAGCTAGTCATTGATAGTGGTAGCATAGACAATCTGGTTTCCACTGAGGTGATAGAGAAGTTGAAGCTGAAGAAAAGGGAGCATCCAACTCCCTACAGGGTGTCCTGGTTGCATAAAGGGCACCAGCTGATTGTAAAAGAGCAGTGTGAGATAGAGCTACAGATGGGAAAATACAAAGACAAAGTCCTGTGTGATGTGATGCCCATGGATGTGTGTCACATATTGCTGGGTAGACCTTGGAAATTTTATAGAGCAGCAGTGCATGATGGCAAGAAGAACACTTACAAGTTCTTCAAGGATGGAGTACATCATACATTGATACCCATGGAAGAAGGAGAGCCATCAAGCAGAGTGATTGATCCAAATACCTTGTTGCTGGGCGGGAAGGAATATATGCAGCAGATAGAAGAAGAAGAGGTAATTTTTGCTTTAGTTTGCAAACCTAAGGTAGTTCTTACTTCTACAAATATTTCTGATTTTCCAATAGAAATCCAAGAGATGTTTAACAATTATTGTGACATTGTTGTGGATGATTTACCTGATGAGCTGCCACCTGTGAAAAATATCAGCCATCAGATAGATTTTATCCTTGGTTCAAATCTGCCAAATAAGGCAGCCTACAGAATGACTCCCACAGAAAATGAGGAAATCAGGAGACAAGTACAGGAATTGGTGGACAAAGGACTGATCAGAGAAAGTTTGAGTCCATGTGCAGTACCAACAGTATTGAGCCCAAAGAAAGATGGAGGCTAGAGGATGTGTACTGATTCCAGAGCAATCAATAAGATAACAATCAGGTACAGATTCCCTTTGCCCAGAGTTGAGGATTTAATGGATTGTTCAAGTGGAGAAAAATATTTTTCAAAGATAGATTTAAAAAGTGGATATCATTAGATTAGAATAAGAGAGGGTGATGAGTGGAAAAGTACCTTTAAAATGAATGAAGGACTGTATGAATGGATGGTCATGCCTTTTGGGTTGTCAAATGCACCTAGCACTTTTATGAGACTTATGAATGAATTTTTGAAAGAATTCATTGGTAAATTTGTGAAAGTGTATCTGGATGATATATTAGTTTTCAGCAAAACCAAAGAAGAAAATTTAAGGCATCTTAATTATGTCTTGAAGAAGCTGCACCAAGAGAAACTGCTGATAAACTTAAAGAAATGCTCATTCATGAAGGAAGAGTTTGTGTATTTGGGCTTTGTTGTTTCTGCAGAAGGATTGAAGATGGACCTAGAAAAGGTTAAGGCAATTGTGGAGTGGCCTTCACCCAGAATTGTTTTTGAGGTAAGAAGTTTCCATGGACTTGCCAGTTTTGACAGGAAATTTATAAGAAATTTCAGTAAGATTAATACACCCATTTTTTAGACAATAAAGAAGAGAAAACAACCATTTAAATGGACTGCTAAAGCAGAAAGAAACTTTAAAATTTTGAAGCAAAAGATAACTGAAAAGCCTGTTTTGATTCTGCCTGATTTTACTAAACCATTTCAAGTGAAGTGTGATCCCAGTGGAGAGGCCATTGGAGCTGTGCTGAGTCAGGATGATAGGCTTGTAGCCTATTTCAGTGAAAATATAAATGACACCAGAAGGAATTATTCCTCTTATGAGAAGGAATTCTATGCAGTTGTCCAGGCATTGAAAAAATGGAGGCATTATTTGATGTCCAAGGAATTTGTATTATATTCTGATAATCATGCTTTGTAGTATATTGTACAGCAGCCCAAGTTGAATCATAAGCATGCCAAATGGGTTGAGTATCTCCGAGGTTTCAACTTTGTTTTGAAACACATAAGTGGCCAAGCAAATAAAGTAGTTGATGCTTTGACTAGGAGGCACATGCTTGTTCAAGAAACCAATTTTGAAGTTGTCGGATTTGATTTTCTCAAGGAACTATATAAAACTGATTCAGATTTTAAGGAAGAATTTGAGGCATGTTTTAATCCTATTCTAACAGATAGAAGTCAGTGGCTGTATTATTTCTTGCAGGAGGACTTATTATTCAGAAGAAACCAATTGTGTGTACCAAAATGTTCCATGAGAGAAAATTTGATCAAGGAGAAGCATAGTAGTGGACTTGCTGGACACTTTAGTACTGAAAAAAATTATGAGCAACTGAGTCACTTCTATTATTGGCCCAAGATGAGAGCAGAAGTGGACAAGTTTGTGAAAAATTGAAAAATCTGTCAATATGCCAAAGGAAGGAGCCAGAATGTAGGACTGTACACTCCCTTACATATTCCAGACAGGCCTTGGGACATGGTGAGTATGGATTTTGTTCTAGGATTGCCCAAGACTCAGAGAGGGAATGATGCAGTCTTTGTTGTAATAGACATATTCTCCAAAATGGAACATTTTATCCCATGTTATAAGACTAGTGATGCCACCCATGTTGCTAACTTGTTTTTCAAAGAAGTTGTTAGGTTGCATGGGTTGCCCAAGAGTATTGTTTCAGACAAAGACACCAGATTTGTGGGCCATTTTTGGAGGATTCTGTGGAAGAAACTTGGTACCAAACTAAGTTTTAGCTCAGCTTATCATCCCCATACTGATGGACAAACTGAGGTAGTGAATAGAAGTCTGGGAAATTTTTTGAGAAGTCTTGCAGGAGAGAATCCCAAGCAGTGGGATCATATTTTTCCCCAGGTAGAATATGCATATAATGACTCACCAAACAAAAGCACATGGCAGAGTCCATTCCATATTTTTTATGGAATGCACCCCAGAGGAATATCAAAGTTAAGAAACCTGGGAAATGAAGAGATGAGAAGTGTTGATGGTGAGGAATTTGCTTCAGAGATCTAAGCCATACATGAACAAGTGAAAAAAAAACTACAAGGCAACATCATCAAATACAAAGGCAGAGCAGACTTGAGCAGAAAAGAAGTCCATTTTGAAGTAGGAGATCTAGTTTTGGCACACTTGATAAAGGAGAGGTTCCCAAGGAAGTAGTATAACAAACTGAAGTTCAAAAATATTGGGCCATGCAAGATACTTAGAAAGTTTTCTGCTAATGCTTATGAAATTCAATTGCCTCCTGATGTTGGAATATCTCCCATTTTTAATGTTGCAGATTTGTACAAGTATGAAGATGATGGTGCAGAAGAGGGACCAGTAGAAAAGGAACAAATTGAGTGGGAAAAGCAACTACCTCCAACACAACCATTGCAACCAGAGAAGAAATTGGACAAGAGAGTGTTCAGGAAGACCAGAGGACAAGAGTACTTTCAGTACTTAATCAAATGGAAGGACAAGCCAGAGGAAGACGCCACTTGGATGACTGAAGGAATGTTGCAGAAGATAGGCAGATCAGTGGAAGAGCTCATGGATAGGAGCCCATGAAGAAAATCACCCTCGGGAGTCTGATGTAGGGCCATTAGACACTAGCCAGCAATGTAGGAGGTTTTTTCCACATGTTGTGGCTAGGAGGGTTTAAAATCATTGAATTGTAACAACTAGGTGTCAATACCTCAGCTGCCTGTTGCATTTAGACTAGTTGGAGTTAGTAGAAGTCGAATAGTTTAGCCCATCTGTCATGTTTCAATTATTTGAGTAAATTGTAATTAGGCCTTTGATTTTCTAAACGGTCCTCACCGAGGAACCGAAGAGACACATTGTAATGTATATAAATTATATCCCTCGGATGTATTGAGGGGAGGAGATTTCTGCAATAAATTCTATGTGTTAAGCAATTTCTCCCAGTTGAATAAATTTCAATTCCCGTTGATTACCAAACTGTCTTGAATTGATATTTGTGAGGAAATTTGTTTAATTGTGAGGCGATTGAACTCTGTGCATGTATAATTATTGAATTGAACTGTTGTACAGTCTCTGCATCCCTCTGTCCACTGTTTCTCTCGAATTTTTCGAACAAGCTCTGTGAATTAAATCCCAACCACAGACGAGGTCTGTGTGTGATCGTGGCCATCGAACTCTGTTTAATGGTAGTGAAAATCCTGCCTAAAGAGAATTATACTTGTTTTGTTGTTAATTGAGAGTCTATGTCCCAAGGTTAGACCCTGAGTCTATGAACCTGAATGAATAGAAAGGATAGCATGACCCCGAATTAACTTTGGTCAATCATTTTTCCAAACCCGAGAGTGGGTTGGCGAAACCGAACCGCCCATATTGCACCGCTTTTGTGGAGTAAGCAGTATTTTCCATTTGGGATTGATTCCATAGAGCAGCTAACACATGGCATATGATGGGGTTCCAAAACTTCCCTCATCGCATGCTAACGATCGACATCAGAGCCCGCACAATATTGAGGTATATCGTTCGATCTGGAGACTGATCATCGAACGGAGATTGCATTCGGAAGTAGCCCGAAGGTTAACCAAGGTATAGTTGTGTGTATTTAATGGAATTTCCGCCGATCTTATGTGTGGGTCTGGCCTAAAGTATATCAAGTGTTACATTGGTGATGTAATCAGGTGATTCACGTAAACCTCATAGTATTTAACCTTTACCATATAATTAAATCTCGAAGTTGGCACCGATTCCATATTGGAGATATTGCGGAGTTATAAGCGTTGATATGTTTAATTTTTTCTCAAGGTTTGCTGAATGTGTTATTTATCAATTCTCTGAAATTGATAAATTAAATTACAAGAAGTTGTGGAAGACAACGTGGCGAGGAACTGATTCAATTGAGTGCAAATGCTGACAGAGCTACGATAAGAGACCAGCTCTCCTTAGGGGCTGACTTTCAGTTTTGTTGCTGTCACTCATCCACAACTACCCGGTGAATGTTTAAACCAGCTATACCAACTTGAATGATGAGCGCAATTTGGCGTGAGATTTGCGGGACGAAATTCTCTAAATCAAAAGCAAGAAGGCTAATGTCAACAGGATTGACCCCACCTATCACAGATAGCAAAGCTTTCCATTGCAATGGACAACTCTAAAGTAATTCTAATGTAGACATCGCAGATGGGGCCTGAGCCAAATCCTCAACAATACTGTAATGTTGAGCAGCATGGGCGTTAGGATTGTAGGAAGAATTACAAAGTACGCCTTTGGAAGGCGGCTAAACAACGGATTCGGCACTAGGTCGTTCAATCTCAAGAGAACCAGAAATAGGTGGAGGAGGAGGACCATCAGCGATCTCTTTCCCTATTGCCTGACGCAAACCAGAATAATATTTCGATTGAGTAGCAATAGAAACGGGTGCAGAACCGTTCATCATGAACACTTGCGAACCAGATGGGGCAGAGGACTGAGGATGCTCTACCATCTGAGTCTGATGAGGGAAAGGTTCTTTAAGAATGGCTAGAGCTCCTTGGATGCCTTTGAGAAATCGACTCACTTCAGACCATCGAGGACAGTCCTTGCTAAGATGCTCATCATCACAAATCAGACAAGGATACTTCGGTCTACATTGAGAACTATCAGCAGAACGAGGTTTTGGAGAATCCTAATTTGAGGTATCAGCTTTGGCCTTACCTTTACCCTTCTTCTTACCTTTGGAAGTGTTATTTTTAGGATTGTCCTGAACAACATTCACTTCTGCAGGTTTGCCAGAATTTGAAGTTGACTGAGAAGCTACATTATTGGAAGAAGTATACTTATTTTTCCCAGAGATAGATGAAGGAGACTTCTGAGAAGTCTGCGATACGGAACCAATAATACCATCAACGAATGGAGTCGCTGGCAGTTTAGAAGTTCTAGGTCGAGGAGCATCAGGAAAGATATCATATAATGCACCAGACTGAGAGTAAATGAGATCAAGGTACTGGGCGTAAGAAATGGCTTGTTCCTTGGTTACACATGCCCCCATAGCTATGTCTTTGGCAATCTGATTGAAAAAGGAGGTAGTGAACCAATGAGTCAGAAGCTAATCAGGTATCTCAAATTTTATCATGCGATGACGACGCCGCCACTCATAAATATGATCCAAGATATGATTAGCTTGATCCTGTTTCAATGAAGTGAGGAGATGCATCCTGGTATCATAGCAGATTCATAATTGAAAATGTGTAAGGAATTCCATGGCCAAAGAATTGAAATCTTGGAAAAATACACGAGACAGCTCAATGTACCACTTTGCAGCGGCACCAGTAAGAGTTTGCTGGAAAAGACAGAGACGAATAGAATTATTAACTCAAGAGTTAGAAGAACACCACAAGTGGTAATTCATAACATGCATTTGGGGGTCTTCACCAGGTTTACCCTCAAATTTAGGACAATCACCAGGAATCTTGGTCGGAATCGGAGGCCAATATGGATTATGAAGAATAGGATCATTTGTCAACTTCGACACATCGGGTATTTCCAACGTAGCAAGAAATGGTAATTGAGTATTAAAATTCATCGGAGGTCTTTGATAAGGACCTATGTGTACATTCCACCCAGTCCGAGTGGGATTCTGTCCCCATACATTATGTCCCGAAGGATTCAGATCATAGGGATTAGAAACAAGATAATTAAGTTGATACTGAGGTTGAGGACTAGGATATTGAGTTTAAGTAGACCACTGAGGTCCTTGCTGAGTAGCATAAGGATTCTGCTGTAGAATGTTAGTATGACTTTGAGTTTGCTGATACACAGGTTGATTTTGAAGGTACGGATTTTGAGGTGCGCTATATCCCGGTTGATTTTGAGGGTACGGAATCTGGGGTGTGCTACATACCAGTTGATATGAAGCTTGAGGGTAATAAGAACCCTACAGTTGCACATTTTGACCTTGCAGAGTAGGTTGAGCAGGCTGCTAAGTAGGGTAAACAGGTAAAACCAGTTGCGGAATTTAAGGAAACTGCTGGTGGGCAGGTTGCAACGGCTGCTAAGATGGTTGAACCGGATGTTGAAATGGTTGTTGAGGGTCACCAGTTTAACCTTGTGGGAAAGGTTGGCCTAATGGTTGCGACGGCCCAGGTTGTCCCTGATAACCAAGGTAACCCAGAGAAGGACCGTAAGATTGTCTTGGTTGCACAACATTTGAACCATACTAAATGTGCGGTTGTGATTGAGGTGCAACAGGTTGTCCTTGTGATGGATAAACTTGCCCCCCATGACCATAAGATGATCCTGGTTGATTCAGAGGTTGACCCGAGAGACCAGAGGGTTGTCCCTCTTGAACCAAAGGCTCTCCTTGTAAAGGTTGGCCTTGTGGACCATATGGTTGTCCCTGTGGACTAGAAGTAGGGCCTTGTTGAGCTAAAGGTTGTCCTTGAGAGGGTTGTCCTTGTAAGCCAGAGGGTTGCGTAGGAATATTAGGTCCCAGATGAGTAACAGTCTAATAAGGATCATAAACATCCTGATAAATTTCAATAGGAGGCAAATAGACCAGATTACCATACACATCATAATGGTGTGGATAGATATATACGGGATTACCAACATCATCATAGTGATGGAATCGAGGATTAGCAGGAGCCTGAGACTGCTAAGAACCCTGAGAACTATGTTGCTGAAAAACCAACAGATATTCTTCAAAAGTAAGACCACCAGGAATCACAGGAGTAGTGGAGACTGAACTAGAAGCCACACAAACCATTGGTTGAACTGGAACAGAGGTGATAGTAACTGATGAACTAGGAGTCAAAGGTGATAGCCCCAACGAAGGTAGGACCAAACTCAGAGGAGGAGTTACTATATTTGATTGCGCAATGGAGGCAACGCCAGATATGCTCTGACTCAAGGATATATATCCAAGTGGAAGTGAGATTGACGGTGGTGAAGATTGGATGGAGGCACGAGAAAGATCTTCAAGAAAGAGCTAATATTCTCCTGTGGAAATAGGCATTCCTTCACTGCCAACAGAACTAGAGGAATCCATATCTGAGTCTGCCCTAAGATCTTTGAAAAGACTACGGGGACTAGGAGGTACCACAAGAACAACAAAAGGTGATCTAGACGTGAGAGGAGGAAATTCTCCTTCTTCCCCAAAACCAGACCAAGCGCTTGAAGGAGGCCAATTGAAATCAACCAGCTCATCAAGTGGAGATCGAGTAGTAAGGGGTTGGATAGATGGTAGAATCGACTGTGAAAACTCAACAGACCTAGTGGATTGAGGGGTTTCGAAAGAAACGTCCGGAAAAGAACCACCACTAGGAGTCAATGAGGACGATGAAACTGGATGTTCCACCACTTTGACTGTTATCAAAATAGGAAAAAAAAGAGATAACCAATCAAAGGTGCCAAAACAAGAGCTAAAGAAATTAATCAGGCCAAGTAACAAACTTTTAATAGGCATGTAATTGTAGGTGATTAATTTTATAATACTGAAGCCAAAATTTGTTGTTTCATGTTTTAAGAGTTGAGAAATAGACAAAAGATGACTCTAGTCACTTTCAATTTGAAACAAGCATGAAAGGACAAGTGCTCGATGATCTCTTCTCTTGTTTAAAGAGTCACAAAAAGATCGAAATGACTACTCAGGTATTCTAAGCAAGAGGGTATACCAAGTTTCCGTGAACTGTCATATACACCTTGGTGATCAAATGAAACATAAATGACCAAGGACTTGATGTACGTGTAGGTAGTCTCCCCGAATGTTATGTTCAATGTATCAAGGTTACAAGGCAGCAGACTAGGCTTCCTATGGATAAAGGATTACAACCTAGAGGGGTCTTCCTTTATATACGTGTCAGTACGAGGAGCACAAGTCTGTACTAGCATTGTTTGAAGCCAAAAAGCGAGCGAAAGCTACTAGGTTTTAAGACGCCGGAACACGTCTCTAGCCTAGACCACTAGAAATGTTGCGTTAGGTTTCAATGTTGCCTTAGGTTCATTGAGTAAATTTTAAAGTTAATCTTGAATTATGTTCCAATTTCTAGGCCCTATAGAATTTGGAGCTCAATTTCCTAAATGCAAGCTATATGCAAATGAACATCATTTCAATTCGATGAATGCTAGTTATAAGAAGGATAGAAATATTTCAAACAAGTAAGCAAGGAAAATATGCAAAGAAACTTCTAATACCCTTAAAGCAATCAATCGAAAACCAAATTCCTTCTTAGATTGACAAATGCTAGTTATGTAAATGAACGTTTCACTTTCGATGCAACAAAATAATGCAAAGATATATATATATATATATATATATATATATATATATATATATATATATATATATATATATATATATATATATATATATATATATATATATATATATATATATATATATATATATTTATTTATTTATTTCAATGAAATAAAGCACACAATGTACTAATTCAATGGAAAACAAAATAAACACTAGTTTGATTTTTGCGAATGTAGAGTTTTGAAATTGAATGACTCAATCAAAAAAAAAAAAAAAAAAAAAAACTCATCTATTCAGTCGTCCGCTTTCAATTGAAAAGAGAGTTTCCCAAAGTGACCCAAACAAGCAAGGTAATCGATACTCAAAGTATTGAAGAAGGACTAATCGAAAAAACGAAAAGACGATCCAATTAGCAAAACAAAAGGATTAAGAAAAGCTCAGTCTAATGGCCCGAAACAATACTGATAACAATCAAAGAGACTTTTTCTCAAATAGAAGGCTCAGTATGCAAGAACACTTAGAAACCCTAAGGTCTTAAATGAAACCAACAAGAAAATGGACAAACAACTGAAGGAAAACGAGTCTATGGTAGTCAACACAGTCTCAAAGGCTTAATCACACTAAAAAATAATCCAGATGCAAGAAAAAATGACCAAAACACTCATTAAGGAGGTCAAACCAAAACCTACAGGGATTGGCGCGACTGTAAGGCTGTAATCCGTGCCATACAAAGGTTGGTGTGAGTGATAAAAGAGCAACCTGCGCCAATCGGCGTGACTGTTTAGACAAAACCGCGCTAAGATAGATACCTATGGGAAAAAGAGGAAAAAACATAACCTAATGAGTAGAGGTCAACCTTGACACTCTGGAGTTGAACAGAGGATGGAGACTCAGCTGAAAAACTAGCAAAAGATAGATAACTAAACCAATAATCGAAACGGACCCAACAGGATGAAATGACAAACTCGCACTGATCCCCAGTGGAGTCGCCAATTTGTTAGGAAGGTAAATCCTCTTTGCGGATAGAGACGATCCCTCTAGCCCTAGGGTGGGTCTAGTAACAGAAGGACATGCTAAAGTGTTGCTTCCTAGTTAATGAATGAACAAAAAACACAGTATATTTACCTACCTTGAATCCAACGCTATCGTCATCGCAGAAAGAGTAGTGGCCTCTTGCTTCTGCCTTGGGAAATCACAATTCGTTCGTTGTTATGCTTAGATACCTGCACATAGGGAAAAGAACAAGAATAACATATGATAGAATATTTTCACTCATAACTATTAGCCAGTCAAAGAGGGCTAAACATATCGCATCAAATAAACATCATAACACAATAGTGGAACCAAACAGTAGTCATGTATGTAAATGAATAGAAGGAAGAGTACAACGAATTCTTTGACGTCGTAGTTTCCTCTAGTGGGGTTCAGGCGAAGCACGTCTCAAATTTTGGTCAAGGAATTCAGACAGGACTTAAGCTCTCTTAGAAGTCATTGACTCAAGCTTTCCTCAAAGTAATTCCTTCTTATTCTATCTTCTCTAGCAGCTTAGCTATAGTATGTATAATTCTCCCAGTTCAACTAGCTTCTACTAAAAGAGATAGTTTCTTTTATAGAGGAAAAGGAGGAGGTTTGGATCCCTACAAAAGTGGGAGGGAGTCCTATCCTTTAGGAGAGTTCCAAGGGAGATGGAAACTACTAGCTAAAGGAAGGAGTCTATGGTTGTTTCAGTTCAACCACTCCCAATGACTCATCCTCGAGGTGGTTGGAATGGAACCTCCACCTCTATTTTTTTTTAAATCCATAAATAGCTTGGCGTGGGTGTCTAACTGGCACAGGCTCAGTGTTAAATTTCTCTGTCGGCGCGAGGGTGTAACTGGCTACTCGCGCCAAGGCAAAAATAGGGATTTTACAGCACTGCTTAGGGAATTGTCAACAAGAAGAATGTTTCTTTCATCAAAAGGGATGCAAGTATGGTATTTGCAAAGCATGACACTACTCATTGGTCATAGAAACAACCCTTCAATGTGTGAGTTTTGGATTGCAAGGACAGTGACAAAAATTTGTGTAACACTCCCTTGGTTAAATCTCATTTTTGAGCATCAGTGTCGTGGGGCTTTCACATTTTTTGGTAATGAGTAGCTACATAATTATTTTGTCCTTATAGATTCTTAATCCTAATTTGTAAATGTGTATTTTGAAAAATATATTTAGATCTTTGATGTCCAATGGTACTTCCCTTATGCATGAAGAAGGATCCCTGCCACTCCCCTGGTATATCAGGATGAAAATTGCAATGGGTGTAGCAAAATTTCTAGCATTTCTTCATGGAGGGGCTGAAAGACCAGTGATTTATCGGGATTTTAAAACATGCAATATTTTGCTAGATTCGGCTAAAGGTTTGTACCTACAAATTCAAAATTATGAGATGGCTCAGTGTTACACTTTGGATTCTCTTAAGTATTTATGGAGAGATATGTACTTGGTGCAGGAATACAATGGCAAACTGTCTGATTTTGGACTAGAAAAAGATGGACCCGAGGGAGACAACACCCATGTTTCAACTCGAGTTACGGGAACATATGGTTATGCTGCTCCAGAATATGTAATGATTGGTGAGAATTTTAACCAGTTTAAAACTTGTGGCAATAATATCTTGGTGAGGAAATTTTAAGATTGATACAGATCAACAAGATTTCTAGCCTCTTTAAGGGTCTTGTCTAGTAAATGGGGCAAGTAACAAAATTTAAAAGTTTGTTCTGGGAGAACTTTTTAGGTCTTGTCCTATTGGCCTAATGTTGAATGTAGACCAACCAAAATTCAAAACTCAAGATAGTTTATATGAGTGTACACAGTAATTTGTCACCGTCCCTGCAATCCCCAATCCTGCACATTGGAGGGCCTTTTTCGTGACCTGTGAGCAGTGACTTGACCTAAAACCACTTTCATGGCATCCCCCTTGACAAGGAAAATCACTCCTATGAAGAAATTTTCCTCTGAAAAACCCTAAAAACTGATCTTTTGGCCTTGGCGCGACTAGCCAATTCAACCCTCGTGCCAATGGGGAGAATCCACCAAAGAGGGCACGCCAACTGGCGCTTTGTCCCAGTGTATTGCCCGTGCCAAGCTTAATAAGGGTTTTTTTTTTTAAATAAATGGCAGAAGTTTGATTCCAACCAACTCCTTAACGAGTCTCTAAAATGAGTTGGGAGGTTTAGCTCCAGATCTCCATGTAGGGGAAGTGGTTTTCCACCTATCATTGAACCTTCCTTGAGGATAGGGCCAATCCCACAATTGTAGGGATCCCAACTCCCCTTCCACCATCTATATAAGCTTGCCATTTTCCCTTTGCAAGCTAGCCTTAGTGGTCATAGAAGCAAGAGTTGAATCTGTAGCAAGGATACTATCGCCAGACAACCTTTGAGAGCCAAGCTGAAGAGAGAGAGTTTTGTCCCATTCCCGACGAGCTTCATTGAGACGTGCTCCGTTGTTGACCCACCGAAGGAAGATCCAGCATTAGAGCCTTGGGTTGTATCTTTCTTTGTTATTATTAATGATAAATAACTTTGATTATGGTTTCATTCATGTGTCTTCTTTTGATGCAATGAATTTCATCATCTCTGACTAATGTATGGTTACAAGTTTTAGATTCTATGCTGTGTGTCGTTGTGTTTCTTCACATGTGTGCAGGTGTTCGGATGTGTTAAGTGGAAGGATCATGATCTTCCAAAGCGGAGGACGGAAAGCTTCATCCTTTCTTCGACAACCATTGCGTAGGAACTGAGGTAGGCAACTTGTTATGTTTTGTCATTTTTGTAACTAGAGACCTGCGTCACTGCATGTCTGATTGTTGCTAGATCTGATCTAGGCTAGTAGGGATCACCCCTATCCGCAGAGGGGATTTACCTCTCCAAAAAACTGGCAACTCCGTTGGGGAAGATGAGAACTGAAGTGATGCACTGGATCATCTGTAATCGTCACCGCAAGTTCGCACAGGAAAAACTCACTATTGCTCTCCACAAGAGGTAAAAAGTAAAAGTAAATATGTTTTTACTATTTTTGGAATATTTATAAATTTTCAAGATAAAATTAGGTTTTGAAGCTTATTTTTCCATTATTTTATTATATTTTGTCGAAAAATGGGTTTTACGCTTACTTTCTTGTGCAGCAACAGATTTTCACACGACTAGGGCGACGATGCGAGTTGTATTTTATACTTTTTCGAACTCGGTAAAAACACAAAAAAGTGACTACTAGAGTCATCTCTCAGCTCTTTTCTGACTCTCTAAACATGAAAATATTTCCAAGTCGCTTGTCATTTTGAACTCGTTAAATGGCTGCGAAATGACATCTACCCAGTATACATTTACCCCTTTTTTGGGCTGGGATAGATTATTTACGAAAAAGGAATACCCTAGCCTATCGCGATTAGGAGGTTTTCTCAGACATAGTTTTCTACCTTTTCGGATCTGAGGAACTATCTATGAAAAGGTACTGTTGGAGTTTACTTTTCCGCTGTATTTTCAAACTCTCTAAACATGAAAAGATGCCGAGTTCTTCTTTTGTTAGACTTGTTAAAACCTGATGACATCGAATTTTGTTATAATGACGATACTCAAGTTCCTCCTTCCTAGGGCTCGTTAAATGTACTAGGTTGGATTTGTCCGAAGGACGAACTTACATCACAAGAATATGCTATCTCCTTCAAGCTTGTTTTAAAAAATAATTGGGGTATTCGCCAGAAATGGTGGGGAAAAATGAAACCATAATCAAAGTCGTTTATCATTAATCATAACAAAGAAAGATACAACCCAAGGCTCTAACGCCGGATCTTCCTTCGGCAGGTCGACAATGAAGCTCATCGGGAATGGGACAAAGCTCCCTCTCTTCGGCTTGGCTCTCAAAGGCTGTCTGGCGATAGTCTCCTTGCTACAGATTCGGCTCTTGCTTCTATGACCACTAAAGCTAGCTTGCAAATGGAAAATGGAAAGCTTATATAGATGGTGGAAGAGGAGTTGGGATCCCTACAATTGTAGGATTTGCCCTATCCTCAAGGAAGCTTCCATGATAGGTGGAAAACCACTTCCCCTACATGGAGATCCAGAGCCAAACCTCCAAACTCATTTTAGAGACTCGTTCAAGAGTTGTTTGGAATCAAACTTCTGCCATTTATTTTTTAAAAAAAATCCTTATTAAGCTTGGCGCAAGCAATACACTAGGACAGAGCTCCAGTTGGCACGCCCTCTTTGGTGGATTCTCCCCATTGGCACGAGGGCCCTCTACATTTTCCTGCTCTAGAGGCTTATCAGTATGTTCAAGGTTTTCTGTTTGCCCAGACTGGGCAACCTTCTAACCCGCAAGGACAACCCTTCCAGGGCCAACCTTTGGGCTAGCCTGGTTATCTATATGACCCGCAAGGACAACCCTTACAGGGCCAACCTTCGGGCCAGCAGGGGTTGTTGTATGGTCTGTAAGGGCCATCCTACAACCCTCAAGGTAAACCTTTATAGCCTCACTCTGTGGTCCAACCAGGGCAACCTCAAGGACCCACAGGTCAACCAGGGTATCAACCGAGACCATTGTACGGTCCTAGGGAGCAAATCCACCCTTCTCAACCTATGGTGCACCCTCAGCAACCCAGGTTTCCCATCAATCCGAATGTTGTACAGCCAGGACCATCTTATGGTCCTGCCACAGGCCAACCTGGTTATCAGGCACAGCCTAGCCCTATCCCGCCATTAGGCCAACTGGCTCAACTGGTCCAACCTAGTGTCCTTTATCAGCCAGGTCAACCTGTTCAACTAGGACAACATGTTCACCCGGGTCAACCTATTCAACCAAGGTAGCCTGCTCAGCCAAGTCAACCTATTCAACTAGGGCAACCTGCACATCCAATTAACCCTGCTCAACAGCCAATTTATTCTATGTCGCAGCTGAATCCGCCTGTGCGCCCAACTTATCAGGCTCAACAGGGTCCCACTTACCAACAGCCCGCTCAACCCCAAAGCAGTTATTACCTTCAAGGTCAATCTCGATTAGTTTACAACCCACCCCAAGGTTATAATTATTATATTCAACAACCAGGCTATACCTATACTCAGCAGCCATACACTTCTCAAACGGGGCCTACATATAATCAGGGTCATTACCCCGGTTATCAACCCCCTTACACTGGTTATCAGCAACCGTATCAACCCAATTATATAGCTTATACCCCCTATGGTCAGAATCCTCCGGGACAGAACCAATGGGGAAAATTTATGCTCAACCAGGGTGGAGTACACCTACAGGTCCTTATCAAGGGCCTGGTATGCCTTTCAATCCTCATTTTTCTTTCCTTGCTACGTTGGAATTAACGGATGTATCTAAATTTACCAATGATCCGATTCTTCACAATCCTTATTGGCCTCCAGTTCCAACCAAAGTTCTCGGTGACTGTCCTAAATTTGAAGGTAAAGTTGGAGAGGACCCCTAAGCACATGTCATGACCTACCATCTGTGGTGTTCGTAAAACTCTTGGGTGGACGATTCGATTCATCTTCATCTTTTTCAGTGCACGCTTATCGGTGCTGCCGCTAAGTGGTACATAGAGTTACCCCACGATATATTTCAAGACTTTAATACTCTGGCTATGGATTTTCTGACACATTTCCAGTTACCGATTCGTTATGAAGCCAGGATGCATCTCCTGACTTCCCTGAAGCAAGATAAAGCCACTCACATATTAGATCATATTCATGAGTTGCAACGCCATCATCGACTGATCAAGTTTGACATACCTGATTAGATTCTAACACATTGGTTCACTACCTCCTTCGTTAACAAAATCACTCAAGATATTGTTATGGGAGCATGTGTGACCGAAGAACAAGCCATCGCTCGTGCCAAGTATCTTAATCTGGTGTACTCTAAGTCTGGCATGCTATATGATATCTTGACTGATGCCCTATGGCCAGGGACCTCTAAAGCACCAGCTACCCCATCGGTGGATGGTGTTATTGGTTCCGTTTCTCAGACTTCTCAGAAGTCCTCAAATGGGAAGCAGAAGTCAAATTCTTCCAAAAATTCTGCTCTTCCCACCCCTCCAAATTCTGGTAATACTGCGGAGGTCAATGCTGTTCAGGCCAATCCTACGAAAAAGACCTCCAAAGGAAAGAATAAGGGCAAAGGAAAATCCAAACCCGATGCCCCGAAACCGGAATCTTCCAAACCTCGTGCTAATGACGGTTCCCAACGGAAACCGAAGTACCCCTGCCTTATTTGTGAAGGAGACCATTATACCAAAGATTGTCCTCGACGATATGAAGTTAGTCAACTTCTGAAAGGCTCCAAAGGGACTCCGGCTATTCTCAAAGAACTGTTCCCACCTCAACAGACCCAGATGGTTGAATAGCCTTTACCATCTGTGCCATTTGGGTCCCAAGTTTTTATGATGAATGGTGCTGCAACTGTTTTGATTGCTACGTGTTCGAAGGATTACGTTGGATCACGCCAAGTAGCTGGGAAGGAGGTCATTGATGGCCTGCCTCCCCCACCTGTCTCTGTCCCTTTAGAAATTGAGAATCCCAGCACTGAACCCATTGTACAGCCACCTTCCAAAGGTGTTCTGCGAAAATATTCCTATAATCCAAATGCCCGAGCCACTCAACACTACAACATTGTTGAGGATTTGGCACAGGCGCCTTCTGCAATGTCTACGTTGGAAGTGCTTCAAAGTTTCCCATCGCAACGGAAAGCTCTATTGTCCGCAATCGGTGGTATTGATCCCGCCGATTCTAGTCTTCTCACCTTCGACCTATAAAATTTTGTTCCCCAACTTCCGCATCAAATTTCTCTCGTTATACAAGTCGGTATCAATGGCCTCAACATCCACAAAGCTGTTGTGGACGAAGGTGCTTCCACCTGTGTTATGTCATCTGCCTGCTCGAAGGCCATTGGCTCTCTAGCTCTTACTTCATTTCCCAATGCCCTAGAGGCATTTGATGGTCGGGAATCGAAACCCCTAGGTGTTCTTGAGAGTTTACCGATCACGTTACATGGTAAGACAGTCAACGTAGAAGTAGAAGTGGTTGACGCCAAGCTCAACTACAATCTCCTTCTTGATCGTAGTTGGACTCACGCGATGCTATGTGTTCTGTCCACCCTCTTTCGACCTCTTTTGACTTCTGAAGTTTCCTCATGAGGGAAAAATTATCACTGTTGATCAATTGTCTTTCTTCACCTCATCATCCGAGAACAACGTACCATACGTGGATCAAATTCCCAATCCCCCCGACAGTGTAGGACCCGGTATTTTCAAGGACCCCATTCTCATGGGTATTTTTCCTGCACCACCACCGCACACCATTCAAGTTAACATGATCTCTAGGTCAGACGACCCTTGGATCATCCCTTCGCCTGAACAGGTGACCTCTTTCAGAGAATCGATGCCTCTGACTCCAGTTAAGATCAATTATTGTGAGATCGTCACTGCATCAGATCCTCCTCCTTCTGAACATGCTCCTTTGAGCATGGCTCTAGATGTATATTCTCAATCCCCTTGGCTTGAAAATGCAGATTCGCCCGATCCTTTAAGAGAAGTCTTCTCGTCTGACAAAGCCATCGTTGAAATGATGTCTCTTAAAGATCTGTCATGGAGCAATGGACATCATTGTTCCTTGTTCATGCCCATCCTAGGGGCAATGTCTAATCATCTCGAGCATGATGTATCCGATTATCCCCCTCCTGAGCCTCCTCCTTTGAGCTCATCGGAGCATAGTTCTTCTTCTTGTGTCAAGCTCCTAAAACAATGAAACAAGCTGCTACGAGGACAGTTCTTTTAAGTGTGTCAACCTCGTTAAAATAATGAAACATGAGCCCATTGAATTCGAGTTTTGTTAGATTTAGATCAAATCTCTTGTGTTTTTAACCTTCACTCCATTTCCTATGGACTGAAGCTTGGGGGGCATGGACCTCGAATTGAGACACCATGCTAGGGGGCCATGCCTGTTTTTCCTCATTTCAAGCATAGTTTACATTTGTGTTTTAAGCTTGCATAAAAATAAAACTCATTTCCAAGCATATTTTGCATGTGTGCTTCCATGTGTGCTTTTAAGCTTGCATAAAAATAAAATGCGATTTTTGTGGCAATGCATTTTGTGAACTTTTCCATTGGGTCGTTTGTTATGTAGATCATGTAACTAATGAATTAGATAACATTGTATTAGACATTTGCGTAACATATTAAGAACATCATCATGTGTGAAAAAGATCCATCAGGATATATATATATATATATATATATATATATATATATATATATATATATATATGTTGAAATGTTTGCAGTTTGTGTGCATCACATAAAATTCAAAAATATACATGTTTGTTTTAATAATAGCCAGAGACAACATGTCTCTCAAAATGTGCAAATGAAAAGCCTAGATGACTAATCAGCATGGTGCTCATGGTAGCATGTCACTGCCCGCACCAATCACCTCAGTAAATGATGAAGGCGACTAGGCACCCCCACGGTGTGCCTCCGATAAGCCAATGGGACATCTGCTAGGTGAGCATAATCTGAGATCCCACGGGCGATTCCCTCCAAGTTCTGGACTAGCTCACTCCCCTTGCCACCCTCTCCTTGAGGGTCATAAGCAAGCGGGGTCCTCCGTGCGATGGGCGACATGCCGGAAGGCCTCTCTGGGCCAACATCTGCACAAACATAGGATTATTTGTTAAGACATGCATGTATATCCAAAAAAATCATAAAATACACAAAATCAAAAAGAGTCTTACCCAGCTCCTCGTCCCAGTCTTCTCCCTCCGGAAGTGGAAGATGTGGGTCTCTCGTAAATTCTATATCGGCATAAGGCCAGTCCTCTACGACGATTAGTTTTCACTGAAGCCATGCAAAGAACTCGGGTCACCATGGCATTTTTTGGCCCCCTCCTGATCTGGGCATGAGTGATGCCCATTGAGCCATCCATGGCTCTCTCATCGGTGGCTCGGCGACTATCGCCCCCTGGCCCTGGAAGATTGGTAACCGTCCAAGGATGAACGATACCAAGATAGATCTATACCCAAACTATTTCATTTTGGCCTTCTTACACTTCGTCAACTGCCGTTTGATGTTCATTGTTTCGGCAGTGGCCCAATCGAATAGTGTCGGGTTCATGCATTCAGATGCTAAGAGGAGCTGTGTTTTAGTTGCCTCATGTGGTGCCTATGACCCCGCAGCCCGCGTAATGGTATGGAGCACCACCCTGAGTGCTAGATTGGGAATCGTGTGGATATCGACCTTCCCACTGCTTGATCCTGTTCGTGCCCCTGGGCACACTCTTTCCATCACCATTGCCATTTTCTCACCAGATGGCCTATTACCTGTTAAAATCGGGACTGGACCTCTCCGAGACAATCCAGTTATGAAATAAACGTTGGATACTTCGAGCTCCAACACTTGGTCTCGAAGCTTGAACTTCTCTTCGTTTTCGTCCCAAAGACTAATCAAATACTGCATTAACTCACGTTGTGCCCTCAAACATGGTGTTAAGAAGAACTTTTTTAGGCCATAGTTTCAGAGAGCGTTCATGCATGCTTTTTTCTCCATGGCCATTTCATCTTATTCACTATGCTCCCTTTCTTTCCACTCGATCACCATTGTGGCTGTGAATCTGCACCAAAGTGGTCATAAACACCTCATTAGATCCCTTAAACACTCAAAAATTCAGCTTATTGGTTCATTTTTTGCTAAATTAGAGCAGAAATTTAGGTTGTGCCATTGGTGTGACTATTTTTTTGATATTCGCACCAACTAGCATGACCCCATTGCAAAAAGGAGCCAATTGGCGTGAGTCCGTGCCTGATACCCGTGCCAATTGGTCGAGCCCTAAAATTTCAAATTTCCCCTCAGGATCCAAAATCACAATGGAATTCTGCAAAAAATAGATTAAAACAAAGCTAAGGGGGGCACCTCTTACCTGGGAAAGACGAGAACTGAAGCGATGCACTGGATCATCCGTAATCGTCGCCGCAAGTTCGCACAGGAAAAACTCACTATTTCTTTCCACAAGAGGTAAAAAGTAAAAGTAAATATGTTTTTACTATTTTTGGCATATTTATAAATTTTCAAGGTCAAATTAGGTTTTTAAGCTTATTTTTCCATTATTTTATTATATTTTGTCGAAAAATGGGTTCTACGCTTGCTTTCTTGTGCAGCAACAGGTTTTCACACGACTAGGCTGACGATGCGAGTTGTATTTTATACTTTTTCGAACTCGGTAAAAACACGAAAAAGTCACTACTAGATTCATATTTCAACTCTTTTCTGACTCTCTAAACATGAAAATATTCCCGAGTCACTTGTCATTTTGAACTCATTAAATGGATGTGAAACGACATCTACCCAGTATACATTTACCATTTTTTCGGGCTGGGATAGATTATTTACGAAAAATGAATACCCTAGCCTATCGTGACTAGGAGGTTTTTTCAGACATATTTTTCTACCTTTTCGGATCTGAGGAACTATCTACGAAAAGGGACTGTTGGAGTTTACTTTTCCTTTGTCTTTTCAAACTCTCTAAACATGAAAAGACGCCAAGTTCTTCCTTTGTCAGACTTGTTAAAACCTGATGACATCGGATTCTATTGTAATGACGATACTCGAGTTCCTCCTTCCTAGGGCTCGTTAAATGTACTAGGTTGGATTTGTCCGAAGGAAGAACTTACATCACAAGCATATGCTATCCCCTTCAAGATTTTTTTCAAAAATAATTGGGGTACTCGCCAGAAATGGTGGGGAAAAACGAAACCAGTATCATCGTCGTGTCGGCAGTATGTCGCTCTTGAACATGGCACTTGTCTGCATTCGTGTCGGGTTGGGGACATCTCATCTCGTTATTTTCTTGCCTCCATGGGTTTGGGTTATCCTTTTTGACCACTCATCTTCTCTCTACCTCGTCATCATGACCTCAGATATTTTTATGTCAAATACTGCCAAATCCAGTGTCATGCCGCCAATATGTTCAAGAGAAGTTGACCTATGCAGTTCCAACCCTCCTCTGATTCTCATCTGATCCCGTTTCACAAATATTATGTTCCTCTGTCTCGTGTCAATGATGTGGGAAACACTATGGCCCACCTTCGATCAAGGTCACTTCCTGTCAACTCCAGCTCATTATCCAGGAAGCTAATCTAAAGACTCCCTTCTCATACCTTGGAGCCTGCATGCCTCAATGGTAGGTTCTTCACATTTGATGCAAGGTTTTCATCATTCGCCTTCGATCTAATGATTTTGTGGGTGTTCGACGCTAGCTCACTGTTCACATTCCGTGGATTGTACCTATAGTACCTTGAGGGCCATTGTCATTATTGGTGGTTCCTCTCGCATCTGTTAATGGATTTCATCATTGGCTAGTAATCAGACGATATTCTTGCATGTTCAACTTCAGCTCACATATTCACATGCTAGGACTTGTACTTTATTCGAGTCGAGATGGAGTGCAAGACCCTGGGTTTTGTCTGATGGAATCCAGGCTACGTATTTTTTGGATTATCATGATTGGTTACGTGACTCATTGATTGGATGGTTGCGACCATACCTAAGTCTTCTTATTTATCCTTTCTGTATGGTTGCGTCCATACCTTGGATCCATGTATCATGTATCATGTAATTGAGATATCAGTTGTATTTGTCTACGCAGGTTTTCTGACGGTAGTGTTTTCAGTTGAGCACATTCTCATAAATCATTTCACCCCTCTCTCTCTTTCGGGCCTCATGCTTTAGGGGGCATCTGTTACACAGTAATTTGACACCGTCCCTGCAATCCCCCCTCCCACACATTGGAGGGCCTTTTCCATGACCTGTGAGCATTGAATTGACTAATATTTTGGCCTTGGCGCAACTAGCCAGTTCAGCCCTCACGCCAATGGGGAGAATCCATGAAAAAGGGCGTGCCAACTAGTGCTCTATCCCAGTGTATTGCCTGTGCCAAGCTTAATAAGGATTGTTTTTCAAAAATAAATGGCGGAAATTTGATTCCAACCAACTCCTGAATGAGTCTCTAAAATGATTTGGGAGGTTTGGCTCCAGATCTCCATGTAGGGGAAGTGGTTTTCCACCTATCATGGAAGCTTCCTTGAGGATAGGGCCAATCCCACAATTGTAGGGATCCCAACTCCCCTTCCACCATCTATATAAGCTTACCATTTTCCCTTTGCAAGCTAGCCTTAGTGGTCATAGAATCAAGAGATGAATCTGTAGCAAGGAGACTATCGCCAACAGCCTTTGAGAGCCAAGCCAAAGAGAGAGAGCTTTGTCCCATTCCTAATGAGCTTCATTGAGACGTGCTCCGCTGTCGACTTGCCGAAGGAAGATCCAACGTCAGAGCCTTGGGTTGTATCTTTATTTGTTATGATTAATGATAAAAGACTTTGATTATGGTTTCATTCATGTGTCTTGTTTCGATGCAATGAATTACATCCTCTATGACTGATGTATGGTTACAAGTTTTAGATTCTATGCTATGTGTCGTTGTGTTTCTTCACATGTGTGTAGGTGTTCGGATGTGTTAAGCGGAAGGATCATGATCTGCCAAAGCGGAGGATGGAAAGCGTCATCCTTTCTTCGACAACCATTGTGTAGGACCCGAGGTAGGCAACTCGTTATGTTTTGTCATTTTTGTAACTAGAGACCTGCGTCACTGCATGTCTAATTGTTGCTGGACGCGATCTGGGCTAGTAGGGATAGCCTCTATCCACAGAGGGGATTTACCTCTCCAACAATGAGGTTGAATTTTCCTTAATTTATGAAAAAAGTATCTAAACATGCATACGTCTCCGAAAAGAAACATTTGTTTGGTGATGCATATTTAATTTTATCTCAATGTACTTTTCGTTGGATTCTCTCTTATTCTTGACTTACAGATTAGCACAGGAATTTCCTTTTTTACATTGCCTATTACTGATGTGAATTTTAATAAAAGTTAGCATAGACATTTCAGATATTTACAAAGATAAACAAGACTAACTGAGTCAATGATTAAGGTTGTAAGTCAGGATAGTTTGCAAAATTCATTTTGTTTTAGTGTCTGGATGGATGCATCCAACAATAATCATATTAAAACCTTTAGATGGAGAGGTTATTATAATACAAAATTTGGCTTTCTTCAGTTCATACTATCTAGGTTTTTATCTTTACTAGTTCACACTCTACTATTTCAGACTTCTTCTGGGCTTCAAAATCACTCATCTCCTACCATCTGAAGCTAAATTGAATAATCCCTTGGTGGAGAAATTTGGATAAATTGGAATATCCGATATTTTTCATATAGGATGCTCTTTGCAGAGACTTGGATCAATGGGAAGGAGGGTGTCTTATGTGATTGTAAAAAGGGCTTGGACAGAGATACTATTGCAAGGGTCTCATGAGTGGAGGTAAGAGGTCTCCTCAAGATCTCATGAATCTGCATACTGAGGTGGCACTTCTCTCTTCCTATAACTTATCACTTATGTGTGTGAGCTCTACAAAGGAGGGAGGTGATCATCATGTTGTGTGGGTTGATGGGAGTTATTCTAAGGCTCCTCCATTTGAGTCTGTTGTGGGTGGAAAAGCCGACAAGTCGAATTGTGCCTTGGATGGATGAATTTACGGCATCAAAGCTTCTTTATTCAATATAACATAAAATCTATTGTTTCAAGTGATACTATTTTTGAATTCATATAAGGAAGCCTCTGTTGCCTGCATATTAGATAAAACCTTTGTACAGTGCAAAAAAATTTAGTGATATCTTTTGTAATATTTTAAGTGTTTTCTTCCACTTCTAACATCCAAATCTATAATGCATATAACCTATAAAATTATAATATAACTTCATACATTGCAGTGCTCTCTCTAAAAAAGGTTATGAGAAATCCCTAAGCTCAGAAATATTTCCTTCATTGAAAACTATCAAGTCTCTGCATCTGAAAGAATTTGAACATGAATAGTTTTCCTTCCCATAAAACATATCGGTCCCCATTTTTTTACCATATTCTTCATCTCATGGATCTATTTGCAGAGCAGTAGGGAGTTCTAATAATTCTATAGAATCTAGATTTGCACGACAATATTTTTGCCAAAGTTTTCTCTTCATGGATTTTTTGTTGAGTCTATTTAAATTTGAATATTTTGCTGCCTTCATGATCACTAATCAAACTCATCTCCACTACTACACATGGGATCATCACCAAGAGCTACATAAAAATCATTTGGCTCAGAGTCTGAGGACTCCTCAAACTCCTCTCCAACCTCAATACTAGTGCTAGTAGTAGCATGAGCAACAACACTACACTTAGCAGAACTAGAAGAACACGTTTTCCAAACTGCACAAGAACTACTTCCCTCATGAATCACCATGTGCCATGCTTGGTCTCGGTGGTTCACTTCCTTCAACTCCTAGTTCAACTACCATATCTTCATTGGAACCAACACCCCGAAATCCACTAGACAACGATTCACCATTTTGAACTAGTGATTCGCCATGAGTTTACAAGATAATATAATATAGTGAGAGATTCACCAAAAAAATTATATATACATATTATATTATTAATAAAATTGCCTTCCATTTTTCCTATGTATCATGGGGATTTGCCCAATTATTGTACATATAAATTTAGGGGGGTTCTTAAAATTTTCCCTGTATTCAACTGATTGAAATAGGCAAGTGTCATTTGTATAGTGCTTTCTAAGTTATTGAAATTAAGGGAACAAGTAAAGATATTTCTAGAAAAAAAAGAGCAAAGTAACTAAATGTCAAATGGCTATCTCATTAAGGAATCTCTTCATATCTTCTCATGTGGGCCTTCTTCAACTTATGAGGTAGTAGGAAATTTCTCGACTCCAACTCCTCGAGAATAAGGGGTGGAGGATTATGTTTAGTGAACTATTGGACCTAAAATAAAAATATCCATCTTGGTAATTGTTGTGGGACAACTTCTTTGTTATTAATTGCATGTAAGATGTTCTTTTTCACAATGGATGAGACATTTTGGCCAAAGTACTCATGGAAATCGGACTCTAATTTACAGCTAGAATTATTTAATCGCATAAAAACTTATCACTATGATGGGTTGTACTTCATAAGAGACTACTAAGAATCTTAAGTCTGGTATATAATTCTAATATTTATGCTATCCACTTTCACTTGTCATTGGAACATAGAGCATAGAGTTATCTTAATCATAAATATTTATGGATAAGGGACATTTGGGCCTTTTTTAACCCTTGGGTATGCTTAATAAATCTCAGTTCAGATAAATTTATATTAGTAAATTATATACAATAATATTTCCATAATTTCTCTTTGAATGACCAATATTCCACTACTTTGTAACTTTGCACCCCGGTCATAATAACAAACATTATCTATACCCAAAAGTAAGAAGAAAAAAGCAGCTCATAATCAGGGAATCTAGTGACTTGTTTAAGGATTATAATTCAAGACCTTAATGTATTTTAAACATCATTTATTTTCCCATCAAGTAAATAGCAACAATCAAATTTTCTAGTGAGAAGAACAATAACAAATTTTAAATGTAATAGCTCCCTTCCCCGGTGATAGTACATTTTGGTTTTGAAAGGATATATTTTCTTGATATTTTAAATAATAGATTCGTCCCCAAGAGATAGGCTTTAGAAAGACCTTTTTTTTCAACTGATTGAAATAGGTAAGTGTCATTTTTCTAGAGCTTTCTAAGTTGTTTAATTTAACGGTAGAGGTAAAGAGACCGCTAGACAAAAAAGAGTAGAGTGACTGAATGTCAATTGAGAATCACATTGAGGAATCTCTTCAGATTTTCTCATGTGGACCTTCTTCAACTAATGAGGTAGTATGAACTTTCTCAGCTACAACTCCTCCAGAATAAGGGGTGGAGAATTATGTGGAGTGAATTACTACTCATGGAACTCTGACTCCACCTTACAACTGGAATGTTTCTCTTCCCATAGCTCTATCTTGGGCTATAATTCCAGCTTTCCCTTGTTTCTTAATACATTGTCTCTATATCATTGTTGTTTGTCTCTTTTTGAGTGCTTGCTTGAATTAGTGAGATAATGTAGCTCATATGGATTCCAAAATCCTTGACTAACCCACTTTCTAAAGAGTCCTCTTATGTTTTTAATTGTGTTATTTGTTCCTCCTTAGCCTTTTCAACATCATTTTCTTCTAAAGAATCATATCTTCTTGACAATTCTTTATTTTCCTTCTTTTCTTCTTCCATATACTTCATATCTAAATGAATGGAACTTGAGATAGGCTTCGTGACATTTGCCAAATTCCATGATTTATCATTGCACTTCCCATGTTTATTAGGGAAAATGGATTCCACACAGTCAACATTATTCCTTTTTGGGGCTTATTGCAGTAAGGTTGGAAGATTTTCTTCACCATGTATCATTTATTATGTATGCTTGACTTTGATACACACAATTGTCACTGGCTCCTTTAAATGTGCACAATTAATAAATTTTCCCCTATTTATGTCATGTGGACTAGAAAAAATACATTATGCATATTCAAATGTATGTTTCCACCACACCTCTTCCATATCTGATGGGTTTTTTTTCATATGTTTCTTTTCATCCAGATCACTAAGCATATGAATTCTCAACAAGGAACCCTTTAATGCTAGAAAAATTAGAGATCCCTCCCCTCTTCTTTGATTTTCATTAGAAACATGAGCTTCTTTAAATTCATATTGAGCTGCAATCTGGCCATCTGCCATACTCGATGTATAATCTTCATCCCATTTCTTTCCCTCCATTTTATCAAAGTTCTTCTTGAATGTTTTAGATATGCTCCTTGAGCCATGAAATATTTATTTTCTCCTTCCTCTAGTCATGTTTAGGAGGAAACCTTATGTCCAAGAGCTGGTAATTTTCCTTCCGAACCTCGTTGGAATATGTAGGAATTATTTACTCATGTGTCACTTTAGGAAAACTTAAGTCCATAAGAGAGCTTAATATTTGAAAGGATTATAGAAACGATAAAAGCTAAAGTTCAGGAAGAAAAAAGTTAAAAGACTAACATTAAATTTATAGGATTACAAGTTTGTAGTTTTTTCCTTTCTCTCCCAATTATTTCGAGGACCATGTTGCGTGAAATACTACTCATGGAACTCCAACTCCACCTTACAACTGAATGTTTCTCTTCCCATGGCTCTATCTCGGGCTATAATTCCACCCTTCTCTTGTTTTTTAATACATTGTCTTTATATCATTGTTTTATGTCTCTTTTTGAGTTATTTCTTGAATAAGTGAGATAATGTAGCTCATATGGATTCCAAAATCCTTGACTAACCCAATTTCTGAAGAGTCCTATTATGTTTTCAATTCTACTATTTGGTCCTCCTTATCCTTTTCAACATCGTTCGCTTCAAAATAATCATATATTCTTGATAAGACTCCTTTGGCCTACTTTTCTTCTTCCATATACTTTAGATCTAAATAAGTGGAACTTGAGATAGGCTTCATCCTAATTCCATGATTTTTCATTGCACTTCTCATGTGTAGCATGGAAAATGGATTCCACACATTCAACATTATTCCTTTTCAGGGCTTGTTGTAAGGTTTGTAACTATTCTTCATCATGTCTCCTTTATTCTGTATGCTTGAGTTTGATATAAAAAATTGTCCTTGGCTCCTTTAAATGTGCACAATTAATAAATTTTCCCCTATTTATGTCATGTTGACTTGAAAAAATAACTTTTTGTGTATTCAATTGTATGTTTCCACCACACCTCTTCCATATATGACGGGTTCTATTTCATATGTTTCTTTTCATCCTTATCACTAAGCATATGAATTCTCGACAAGGGATGCTTTAATGCTGGAAAAATCAGAGATCCCTCCCCTCTTCTCTAATGTTCATTAGAAATTGTAGCTTATTTAAATTCATATTGAGCTGCACTTTGGCCATCTTCCATACTCGATGTATAATATTCAACCCCTTTCTTTCCCTTTGTATTATCAAGTTCTTCTTGAATGTCTTAGATATTCTCCTTGAAAGAGTTATTTTTGCCTTCCTCTAGTCATGTTTAGGAGGAAACCTTATGTCCAAGAGCTGGTACTTTTCCTTCTGGACCTCATTGGAACATGTAAGAATGATTTAATCATGTGTCACTTTAGGAAAACTTATGTCCATATGGTGTTGGATTTTCTCGTGAACAACAGATGTGAAGGGATAATTTCTTTAGATACCACTTTTGGAATAGTGAAATTCAAATTTTGATTATTTTCTTTCGAAAGTTTCACTTCAGATCCAGGATGGCTTACTTACTTTGTGAATTCCATTTTAATGAGAATGAATGCAATATTTATGCACATTTTTCAATGCGTGCAACTGTTCCCCCTTCAAAATTGCAACTTTAATCGGTTCCTTTTCATCTATCTCCTGTTGAGTATCTAAAGTGATTTTCCTTTAAACACCGATCCTCATTTCCAGACCCACTCTAATCGATTGTGACATTATTCCTTCCCTACATAATCTTCCATTCATAATGGACTAGTGCTACTCCCTAGATATTCCTTCTTAATCCAGTTTTCCCCTTCATTGTTTCTAGGTCCTGAGATCTCCCATTCCCCTTTAGGCATTCCTTAACTGAAAAAATTTAAATTATTAGGAAATATTAGAGGATGCATCCTCAAGTTATTATTCTTTTTCTATTTGGTTTCCCCAACATCTACAAAGGCAAGCTATGATCTATATGAAAGTTCATGTTCAGGTGAGATTAAAATTATTTTTATGATCCTTATACTAAAATGGGTGTTGGTCAATTCTCAAAACACTAAAGAATTAAAAGAATTTCTCACTTTTCCACATTACAAATTATGTTAACATTTTAATTCAACAAAAATATCATGATATATTTCATATTTAACATAAAATATTGTATAATTTCTTTTATTTTCCATATAAACTTGACATGTAACAATTTCTTCAATCTCTTACTAAATAATTTTTACCTTACATAAAAAGCTAATATAATCATACAAATTGTCAATTGGGCTATGTTGGGTGGTTCAAAGGAAGAAATGTATTTTCATGGGTTGAGACAAATCCTCTATGTACTTCATTTCCTATTTCTTCAAAATTATTGGAATGATTTTCCATTTTTCTCTCTTCTTCCCCCTCCCCTCCCCCAGATCTATATCTATATCTTTCCTTGTATCTCCTTCTCACCCATAGAACATACACACTCTATCTCTCCATATCTATCTATATCTCTCTCCATCCCTCTCTCTCTCTCTCTCTCTATCTCTCTCACCATCTCTCCATCTCTCCCTTTTCACTCCCTCTCCCTCTCCACCTTTCTCTCTTTATTCCTTTCTTCCCCTTCCAACTCCATCTCTCTGTCCCCCCATCTATCTTGTCTCTCTCCCTTTCTGTCCCACCTTCCTCTGCCTCTCCCCCCATCTCACAAACGCACACACACTCTCTCTCTTCTGCCCTTTCTCCCCCTCCATCTATATCCATATCTTCCCTTGTCTCTCCTCCTCACCCCTAGAACTACACACTCTCTCTCTCCATATCTCTCTCTCTCTCTCTCTCTCTCTCTCTCTCTCTCTCTCTCTCCCTTTTCACTCCTCCCTCTCCATATTTCTCTTTCTATGCCTTTCTTCCCCTTCCAGCTCCATCTCTCTCTCTCTCCCCCTCTCTTTCTTCCTTCATCTCTATTCCTTTCTCTCCCACCTCCCTCTATCTCTCCCCCCATCACACACACACAAACTCTCTCTCCTCCCTCCAACTTTGTCACTATCTCCCTCCCTTTCTCCTTCTCACTCTGCCCCTCTCTCCCCCTCCATATATATGTCTCTTTGTCTCTCTTTTTCCCTTCTTTCCATATATTTATCCTCTCCTTTTCTCTATCTTCTCTTGTCTCCTCTCTCCCTCATTCCATCTTCATCTCTCCCCTGTCACACCCTCTCTCTCTCTCCACCTCTCTCTCTTTCCCCCTCCAAATCCATATAATACAATAATAAAAAACTTCAAATAATCATGCATTGTCTTTCCTCTATCATTGTTAGTCACTTTGAATCGTGCACTATCTTTCCTCTATCATTGTTAGTTAGTCACTTTGAATCATGCACTATCTTTCCCCTATCATTGTTATTCACTTTGATTTCTCTATCATTGTTAGTTAGTCACTTTGAATCATGCACTATATTTCCTCTATCATTGTTAGTCACTTTGATTTTGTCGTTCCCCTTGGATCCTTGATTAAGATGCATCTTCCCCCTTGGATCCTTGGTTAAGATGCATCTATCATGGTTCTTTATAATATTTTTTATATTATATAAAGTTCACATATGTATATATAAAAGTATTGTCATTTTTATTTAATAAACCATCAATTTAATCTCTATGGGAATATTTTTAGTAGTAGTGACATGTGAGGATGGAGGGTTTAGATATACCTCAAAAATAATTATAGCTTTTTGTCTTTTAGATTTAATTAAAAAATGTTATTAAATTAAATTAAATTAAATTATTTGTAAAATATTTTGATTTTGAAATAAGTTATGGTTTTTGGGCATGTGGTATTGATGACCTTGATTGGGTCATGGTATTGTAAAAAAATAATTAAAGCCTAGATCCATAACATAATAATCAAAAGCCTATATGACCCAAGTTATTGATAAACCAGGGTTTTAGTCCATGGTATTATGATTGTCTTCCCTCCTCTCCCTCTCTCTCCCTCTATTTTTCTCTTTTGAGTATTGACCCATGGTATTGTTAAAAGGTTTATTTAGAAGTCAATAATATCCATTGTAAATATTCATGATTAAAAATCTTGTTATATGGTAAATATTAAATTTTTATCGGCTTATTGATTAAATTTAAAGATGGCTATAGAATCATTATTTTAATTTATATGGTAAAATAGATATTAATTTACAAATACTATTAATATGTTATATAATTTAATGTGATATGATATTATATTTTCTTTTATCTAAAAAATTGTTCATAATTTTATTAATAAAATAAAAAATTACACCCCGGATGCAGGTGCCTTGCAGTAATAGTTTGGGCCAGTTGGGCACCATGTGGCAGGGCAGTTGTCAGCTCCACACACCGCACATGACGGCCTGCCCATTGTTAAATCCTGGAGCATGCCGACCATTATTCCTTACTCCGCCAACTTTCTTGAGACATCCTTCTGTTGCAGAGCTTTAACTTCGCCTCGTCCTACTGCAATGGCTATTAATTTAGCTCGTCACACTCCTCAGGCCTCCATTCGTCTCTCCATCCAGCTCTCAGTATTTGTCTCTTGCATTTCCTTTCAGCCCTTGGCTCTTGGCCCTGCTCAGTCCAGGTGCAGCTATCCCTTGATGAATTCTGGTGGTAGGAGCTCCTCTCCTGTTCCAAAGGAAGCTCCCTCCCTTTCTTTCTCTTATGATCCCTCATAATCCATGCCTAGGCATCATAAAATGTGTTTTCGGCGTGCAGGTGGGCATGGCCTCCCCTCCAGACCTCCTCTGTCGATGGCCTTGGGTAGGGATTTGAATCTCTCTACGGGTTGGGAAGAGCCAAGCATGATCGAACATGTCAACCTCTATGCTCATTTATCTCTTCACCTCCCTGTCTCTCTACCTAAATCCTCGGCTTTCTACCTAAGAAATGCACATGCAAGTCTACTCTCCCTTCAGAGCTGGCATTCATTCCTCGTAAGATGAAATCCCTACTGGTGCATAGCGCTTCCAGTAGCAGCCATTGCACTAGCAGTGGCTTAGGTTCCAACAGAGATAAAGGTTCTAGTAGCGGTGAGGGCGGCAAGGATGAATACTCCAGTGCAATTGTGGCCACCTCCAACTATCCTACTGCCCAGGTGTCACTTCCGCCTACGAATTCTTCCCACGCAGCGAGCAAGGAGGATGATGAGTCTTTTTATGTGTGCAGGATTGAAGAAGAAGAACCCAACCCTGAAACGAAGAATGAAGGGCCATCTTAACTCCAATTGCTGGGTGCCCTCCTCTCACTCCAATTTTTACTTGGTGTTTTCTAGTTCAAATTTGCTTTGGAATCTTTCTCTATTATGCTTTAGATTCAAAACTGTTTACGTTGGTTTCCCAACCTAGGCAACTCTTAATTTTTTCTACTTGTGGACTGGTTTCCCCTGCTGGGGCAATCCTTATTTTTGTATCAAACTCTTGACAAATCCCTCTGAAATTGGCTGGCCAAATCCAGAGGACTAGATATGTAATACTTTGTTGTGTATGATATAATAGAAGTAGACTAATTTAGAAATAATAATAATAATAATAGTAATTTTACAATTTAAAAAAAATTGAATTTAAAAAATATCTCACATCTCACCTGTCATCATCATGGATGGAAATGAAATATATTCAAGCATCTTTAATCTAACATATAGGCAACAATATTATGTTTTAAGCCATCTCTTCATGCTTTCTTTTCAGTTAATAATTGCATTGAATCCATAACTCCTTTGAGAAACATCTCTAAATGTATCTCGCTTATTCCTCCTCTATTGCTACATAGAGCCATGAAATACAAGTGTGCAAAAAAAGCATTTATTATTATCAAAAATAATTTTTCCTCAAAATTATAAATCCAATATTGCATTGAGGATGGTTGAAGCTCCAACAAGTGTAGGTGGAATTTTCCACTATTTTCTGAAAATTGTAATCGAGTCATCTAAGAATTTTTTTGCAGCAAGTCGAGCTGAAGCCGATCTAATATCAAATATATTGTACATCATGTATACTATATACATAGAAAATCATATGGTATAAACCTTCTAGTCTTCCATTAAATAGTTGGGATCTAACAAGTAGATCTATTTTGGGTATGTCAATGCTTCAGTCTATGAACGAGCAAGCAGCTAAAAACACATTCAAGATTTCGTTCAAATTTTATTTGAGATAATATTAAACAACTTAACTTTCCTTTACATGACTTTACATGACATTGAAGTTGCATCGAACAAAGAGTAGAGGTATCAAAAGAAATATTTTGCTAACAGAAATTGCATTAATCGCTTGTTTTAGAATTTTAATTTGTATCATACGATATATATTTGTGTGAGAATTTACCACATTTCGTGGAGGTTAAAATTACTATTAGAGGACCTAGCTCTAAAGAATAGAAGAAATTAAATGTGATCAACAACATCTAACGACATTATCAGAAAACACTTTAAATCTAGCTCTAAACTATTTAAATTAACCATTTAAACTAAAATACAATATATATTTAATAATGTTTTCCACTTCTATCAAATTTCTTTCCAATCTTTTAATAAAAAGGAAAGTTTTTTAAATTAAAAAGACACTCCATTTTTCAATTTCTAATGATTTAATTGTCCATAAAAAAAAATATTAAACCTAAAATGTGGATGTATACGACTGCACATCAATTTCTAACTCTATTTTGTAGTTGATATAAGATCGGATCCATAGTTTCAGTTGTTGCCTGGTGTAGCTGCCATATCAATGATCTGAACAATAAATCCATCACTAAATAAATCATACAGAAATAAATATTTAGGCATTACTAATTTCATGCAAGAGAACTTGCATAAGCATTTCTCCATCCAGGGGGCAAGCCGATCCAACCAAGGGAAAAGTCTAGCTCTGTCGTATTACACCATTTCTACTCCCCTTTCCAAGGCCACTCAAACTTCCTTTTCCAAGGCCTTGCCCTGTCCAAGTCTAATGCAACCAACCACCCTTCATGGGTGCGTTATGTATCTGTGGTAATTCGGACAAGTGTTAGTGCTCCAACCAGCCTGCCTCATGGGGAAGTATCAATAAAATAAACCTCAAGGTTCGAAGCTTCTATCCTTCATGTTGGTTTAGTAATCATGAGGCCTCAACACTGAAAATCATTGCAAGATAAAAGCTCTTATGGAGAAACTATCAAGAAACGATTAAGCTATCAAGAAACAATTCAGAAACTCTAACTATTAGGTTTTTCTTAACTATTAATTATTAATCTGATAGCTTAAAAATCTTCAATCGTCTAACATTATATCCAATGGTGCAAACTAGTATACAGTGACAGCTAAGGGAGTTGTTTTCAAAGATGAACGCCTTAAGGTGTAATTATTATTTTACCGTGACTTTTGATAATTGTAATTTCATTAATTTAAACCCACAAACTTGGTGATCTGCACTTCAATTTCTTTGATTTGTACGATCCTACTAAATAAAATAATTTTAAAAATAATTGATCAAATTTTGATAAATAAATAAATAAAATGTGAATATTTCATTTTTTATATATTTTTAAATTATTATCCTTTAAATTAAAATTTCAATGGTGTTTTATGGCTTATTTGCATGGTTTAGAGGGTGAGCATTTCGTTCAAGCAGAAGGAACACATTTAGAGGTTCAGGTGGTAGCACCCAATCATCATCCACCACAATACCTCCATTGAGGACTACGTCGAGAAATAACATTGCAAAATTTTGCACGTGTTGTACACAGTGAATGATTCCATTACATGATGTTGTTGCAGTTGTTAGACTAGTGTCACACCTTGGCGTTAACTCCCGTAATCACAGTGCCCTCTCTCTTGAGCTAGATTCATTGGAATCTGAGAGGATCAGAGCACCGTTCCAAGGAAATTTTAGTAATCATGGTGAACAGTAAATCATCTTCGACACATTAACAAAGGATATTGTGGCTAAACAAGTGTGCACATGGGTGGCATGAGGCTTTGGGAGCATGAAGAACAATGCTTGGGTCATTGTTTATTTATTTTTATCAAATTAAATTGATTATCAATATCATAATTATCCATCCTATCTAACCAGTATCTAAGAGATAAAAATGCACACAAGGTGTGCCATAACTTCCTCATCAAGCTCAATGGATGTCTCTGCAAATGACACCTTCACAGTTTAATTAGTACTCAACACAACATCTCTCTTTTGAAGTAGTTTGTACACATTCATGGCATCTGAACGGGTTGAAAACTCCATAAAGGAAAAGCCACAATTCATTCCCTCATTTTTAGGATCTTCTAGTAGAGTGATATCCTCAATATTATCAATGCCAAAAAATTTAACTTTTCTCTTAACTTAAAAACCAAAAATAATATCAATTATAAAAATGTTCTAGATTACACATTAAAATATTTTGTTCAATTAAGTAAAACGGATGGTAGATTGAATCATGAAAGCTTAAATTTTCCTTTGTCCATGTCTTGCATATATTTCCCAAGAAAAGTGTGTCAATTTCCTAGCTCGGTGAGACCCCACAAACTTTACCTTTAAGTTGTAACACATATAGAGAATAATTTTTACATACTTAAGAAACTTAAATAAAGGCTAAGGATCACATTGCACATAAATTCCTGTCAAACAGTGAATCAAATAAGAACTTGTGGATTCTTGAGCTTTGTGCAAGCACATTTAGCTTGATATTGCAATAGAGCCTGGAAATTTTTACTTGCAGGGGCAAGAGGGTCCAGGGTTTGATACTGGACATCACTTCAACACAGTGGATACTTCAATTTTTTCCCCTTTATTTTGTTCTTGAATTATTGAGCTTGTTATGTTCCTTTGCACATCTCGGTGCAATTGCTAGTGTATTTGTTGCATAATATGTTTCGATCGTTTTATATCGATTTTAATAATATTATTTAATAATATTATTTAATAATATAAAAAGATTTTAATCTAAAATTGTAATGAAAATTAACCAAAATAGGTTTTAATTTAAATATTAGAGAATTATATAAAAAATTATTTTTAAAATTATAATTTTAACAAAATTAATCCTTTTATTAATTTAATTTAATTTCGGAGTCAAACTAGTCGTTATCCTAACAGCTAGTTTAGCCATCTCTATATCTATTTAAACTCAACGTTGGATCTGATCTCTCTCCTAGTCTTGATGATGAACCACACTGGTTGGTTCGAAAAGTGTTAACAATGTTCTATTGCATGTGATTATTACCCAAAAAATTCTAGATATTTATAATGGATCACAAAAGCCAAAATTAGTTATAAAAAAAAAAGTTAAGATATTTATTGAAACATATTTATTGATCATTTTATATCTGTTACCAGTATTATTGTAAGCTCAACATTATAGGATTATGACTAAGAGATGGGTACAACATGTAAAAAAAGGGGTAATGGTCAAGAAATTGTGATAAAATTGAGAGAAACAAAAATAATTATATTAAAAAAATGTGTTATTATTAAATAATTAATTGGATAAGTTTTGATGTTTTTTTTTTGTAAGCTTCGTAGAACCTTTCTATTATTGGAAATATTGAGGGCAGAGATTCATACAAGAAAAAACAAATACGGTGACCTCAACCTGCCCGTAGGAAACCAGGTCTGTTGGCCACCGCATCGAATTATAAGCAGACCAAAAACGAAATTGTCGTATCCTACCACTGACAGCATTTAGAGCTGTAGCATGTCCATAATATTTACAAATAAAAGAATTAGTAAATCTAATAGAGTCCAAAATGAGCAAACACGAAAATATTTAACCAAATAGATTAATAGAAACATGAGCATGAGCAGTTGGGCCTAACACCTGTGAACTGTTGTGATTAAGTTGCAACTATTTTTCAATCTTACCCACCCTATCATTCAACTGAATCTGTACTTTGAGCATAGCATGCATATCCATCTTCATTTGTTGCATTTCAAACAAAATAGAAGAGGTGAGACTCTTATCCTCTTTACTGGCCATAGCCTTGGCAAGAAGGCATTTCATCTTCCAGTAAGTCTTTACTGACTGTTGAAAAAAGAAACACGACCCGAGTACTACCTAGATCAGTTAAGAAATCCATTTGAGAAAGCTGAGATTCCATGTCCTCCTCCTCACTATCTGTATGAACTTCCCAGCCATGTATTTTTTACTTAATAGTATCCTAATTCCCTGCTTCATATACCTGAGCAATCTTGTGCAGCACCTTCGTATTAGATTTCCTACCACGCTTACTCGTGCTAGCCCCAGGAGTAGGCAACCTTCCTCGTTTCAACTTCATTGGTTGCTCTTTCACCATACTTAAAAGGAAAGAACTTGGAGATAGGCCTGTGGCCAGAATTATGTCAGAAAGAAGATAAATGAAAACAGAAGAAAGCGTCGTTGCTACGAACCCAACGCGCATATCCTTACAGCGCAAAGTGTCATATAAATGAAGCTAGAACCAACCCAAAATGCAATACACCTTATAATGATTTTTGGCAGATATAATAATAAAGAACCAAATAAGAACGAAAGTACAAAGAAAACCATGGCCATAAGGAAGACCAAGAACTGCTGGAACAAATGCGGAACCCGCTATAATATAAAGAACCGCCAGCAAAACCATACCATAGCCACTTATAAAAGAGCGAGAACCATGCATGCAATTGAAACGAAACGTAGGAAACACAGAGGACAATTTCCCATGGCCAGAAGGAAGACCAAGAATAGCTGGAACAAATATGGAATCGTTTATAACATAAAGAACCGCCAGTGAAACCTGACCATAGCCACTCATAAAAGAGTGAGAACCATGCATGCAATTGAAGTGAAACACAGTAAACACAGAGGAAAATTTCCCATAACATGTTAGATGAAGCCGATAATACATGCAAGGCAGAAGCAGTTTACCAAATTTCAGAAAATGCCCAGAAAGGGATTTTGCATAAGCAAGAGTGTCCACTATTAACCCCAATGAAAGAAACAAGCCTGGAAAATGCAGAGGGGTAGGAGAAATGTGAGGATCTCGAAGAAAAAAGAGTAGGACAAGATCAAATCTAACCCCATAAACCCACGACCAACCAGGGGGACTGCAAAAGTGAGGCTCAACGTAGGTATTACCCAAATTCCCAGTCCGAAACCATCTTGAAAAAACACAATGATACTCCGCTAACCGTTGAATCAAGTCAGAAGTAAACAGAGGCCACAAAGATAAAATCAAAACACGAATAGTGGGCATGGAAGGCAGAGTTTCCATTACATAGCACAATCTTCGGCCGAGAATGCGCGCTATGAAATCTTGAGTTGTCGCCTGCAATGGAGCGCTGATGCAAGGTCTGAACAGAGAATGAGTAGGAATAATGAAAAAACCCATAAGACTGTGCAACCACTGCATATAATCTTGTTTTAATGCATCTGACAAAGTATTAATGGTAAGAGTTGGCTGGCGCATGCAAAATGAAAACACGGAGTGGAGCATGACTTTCAAAGGACTTGCTTAGTAATAATATCACACAGGGTGGCAAGATATCCACCACGTGGATAAGCATGGCCCAGATCAACTGTCAGGCACCCCGATCGGGGTTGAACGAGATCGATCATGATCCACAATACACTGCAGAGGATATAATTCCACAACCCAGGCCTAGTGGGAATAATTAATATCAAGATGTCTAGTGATGTTCTTACAAGCCCAATTTGCCAAATAATTCGTTGCCTAATTCCCCTCTCAGCGAACATGAGTGCATATGACTGAACCAACCTAGCAAAGAAGAGTTCCTATATCTTCAACAAGTTTCGTTGTTCGCCAGCTCCTACTGATTTTCTGCCAAGGATTGTCATGTTGCAGTTTTTTTAAAATACCAACTACCATTGCAGAATCCCCCTCAACAACAAGTCTTTGGTAACCTTCTCGAATGGCAATAATTAAACCCTGCTTTAAAGCCATCAATTCAGCCTCATTATTAGTAGCATATCCCATAGGATAATAATAAAGATGACAGACCTTACTAAAAGAATCTCTGGATATACCACCAATCCCTGCCAATCCAGGACTCCTTTTAGAGGCCCCATCAAAATTTAATTTCATAAAATACTGCGGTGGAGGAATAAACTACGATGGTATAGAATTCAAATTTGGTTTTACTTTCCGTAAAGAAGCATCAAGCATTTGAGGGGTAAGATTAATAGCAGCTAGGATTTGTGTTTCCATAGCTGTGTTTGGCCAATCATCATCTCCCCATTGTTCCACCAGAATTTTTATCCTGATATTGGAAATAATAACATTCCATAGTTGAAAGACTTGTCTTTCTACACCTCTGAAAATGCGGGAATTGCGCTCCTTCCATATTCCCCAAAGAAAAAATCCTAAAGACAACCTCTAGGCCCTGTTAATGACCTCACTCTTATACCCACCACTGCGCCAAGTGCAGATAGTAGTATTAACACTATTGATTACACGATCAGTTCAACCAAATAACACCACTAGTCGCTCCCATATTTCATTACTATAAGGACAAGTGTTGAATAAATGTTCAATAGTTTCTTCATTTTGACAATAGAGGAAACAATAGGAAGGACCCTGCAAACCTTGATGTTGCAAATGATCCCAGGTCAACGTACGTTTATGGCTTAAAAGCCACAAAAAATATTCAACCTTTGGCCAAAATTTGACATTCCAGATTTTATGCCAGATAGGTGCAGCAACATCCTGGTGATTCTGCGATTTAAGGAAATAGGCCTCCTTAATTGTGAACATACCCTTAGTCCGATATCCCCATCTTAAAATATTTGTGCTAGTAGCTGTCATGATGGTTCGAGTTTGCAATTCTCTGTCTAAGTTACTCCATTGGGCCGTATCAGGTGCATGAGGCCATTGATCTCGTGTTTTCCATGCGTGCCATTGTTTATTAGTCTGAGTATTCCAATAATGGTGAATGAGTCTTGTATGGGGTAAATTTGTAAATAAGAAGATTTCACCCAAATCCAATCTGCTAAATAATTTTTCACGCTGCTGCTAGGAGTCTTCCCAGAAGAGTGTTGTCTGTCCTCCACGCACTTCCCAAAAACTATGCTGACGAATCAGATCCCTATTTGCTGCTGCTAAATTCCATATATTTGAGCCTTTGGGAGAAAAATATGTTTTTAACTTGCCAACAACTGACATAGGCATAGCGTATTTAGTCTCCCAAATTCTCTTCCAAAGGTCCAGCCCCCCCTGAATCTATGTCCACCATAATTTAGCACCCATAACTTGATTTAATATAAAAGGATCCTGGAGTCCAAGTCCCCCTATTCTTTTGGATTTAACTAGAGTATCCCAAGATAATAATTCCCATATTTTTTTTATTTTGCGCACCTTGCCAAAGGAATTTCTTAAAAATATTTACCAAAGTATTACACACTTTTTTAGGAGCAACTCTTCCGGAAAGTTGATAGATGGGAATAGCTTGCAGTACCGATCTTAATAAAATAACTCTGCTCGGCGCATTAAGTGCTCTGAGGGCCCAGTTTTGCAAATGATTCTGAAGGCTAGTGATCAAACTTTGCCAACTTGCCGAATTTAGTGATGACAAATGTAGCATAAAACCTAGATATTTGAAAGGGAGATGACCTATTTGAAAGCCAAGAATACGTGCAATGAAGCGTTCAATAGGAGCAGGGGTATTGAAAAAATAAATATGAGATTTATCATTATTAATCATGGTTCCTGAAGCGTCCATGAAAATATTTAGGACATGCAAAATAGAAAGAGCTTCCCGTAAAGAAACGTGAGAAAAAAGCATGATATCATCAACAAATTGCCGATGAGAGAGTGTAAGATCCCGACCCCAAAGATTCAGTCCATTGAAACTACGATTAGAAATTTGGGCCTTAATTAACCGTCCAAGCCCTTCAGCAGCAATGATAAACAGAAAAGGCAAAATGGGATCACCCTGGCGAAGCCCCTGAGTTTTATTAAACGTGTGACTAGGAACTCCATTGACAAGAATGGAATAATTCAGAGTTGAAAGACATGAAAATAACCATTGAAGCCAATGGACATCAAACCCAAAAGAGAGTAATACAACTTTCAAATAGTCCCAATTTAACCGATCATAAGCTTTCGAGAGGTCTAATTTTATCAACATACCTTGTCGTTTTTGTTGTTTTAAAGAATGGATTGCTTCTTGGACTGTCACTATTCCATCCAAAATTTGTCTTCCCTTAACGAAACATGTTTTCTCCGGGGAAATAATACCAAGAAGAATTGGTTTTAATCGATTGACCATAATAGTAGATAATATTTTGTATATAACATTACACAAGGCTATAGGGCGGAAGCCTGCAGGAGTGTTCGTGTGAGTTTGCTTTGGTATCAAAGTAATAAAAGTGGAATTAAAACTTAGGCAAACCTGTTGTGAACGCCTAGATTTTTCAACCAGTTCCCAAATATCCTGACCAAGAAAATACCAACATGCCTGGTAAAATTTTATTGTAAAATCATCAGGACCGGGAGCTTTAAATTTAGGAAGATTTTTAACAACTTCTTCCACCTCAATAAAACTAATACTTCGCATTAATGCTAGATTTTGATCCCGATATACTATGGCTGGAATATGTGTTGTAATGCGGCGAATAGCCTCTTCTTTGTTATGCACAGGTTCAGTCACCATTGCTTGAAAATGTCGAACCAGCAATTCTTCCAATTCTTGATGCTGGAAAACTTTATTACCATTTGCATCCTTGAGGGAGAAGATTCTGTTATGTTGTCGTCGTTGAATCAAGGATTTGTGGAAAAAAGAGGTATTTTTTCTCTCCTTCCTTCAACCATTGCACATGAGATTTCTGCTTCCATAATATCTCTTCCTATTTCTGTCGTTCTTCCAATTCACTGAGAACAAGCCCTTCTTGTTCTGCAAGAAATGTCATCAGGCCATTAAATATGATATCCTGTTGAATCTGTTTCATCCGATCCTGGAGAATTTTCATAGAAGTCTGAATATTTCCAAAATGCATTTTATTCCAATGTTTAATCTCCTTCTTGATATATTTCAATTTTAACTAAAATTTATGCATGTGGTTCCTACCTTGAATCTGTGACGTTTGCCACCAATGCTTGACTTGATCAAAAAATGTAGGGTCCCGTAACCAGAACCGTTCAAAACGAAAAGGCTTTTTTTGAGGCACATCCTTAATATCCAAAGTTAGACTAATAGGCCAATGGTCAGAGCCTAAGGAAGGCAGAATAGAGGCTTCAAAATGCAGATCCAGATTAATTAAATCCTCTGAAAGTAAAAAACGATCAAGACGAGAGGCTATCTGATGCGCTTCACCTCTACGATTATTCCAAGTATATATATCGTTCACAGTAGGGATATCAACCAAGTGAAGATCAGTTATAAGGTCATGAAAAGACTCCATATCCTGATCATCTCTCTGAATCCCTCCCTTCTTTTCATTGAGGTTTAAAATCATATTAAAATCACCTCCAATTATCCAGTTATTCTTCTGATGTATTAATCGCAAAGTGCGTATACTGTCTATGAATTGTTGTTTCTCCCCCGGTGAATGAGGACCATAAACTATTGTGATCAATAGCTTTTCCTTAGTCCCTACAAGCCTAAAAAAACCAGAGAGACTACAGGGTAGACCAAACCAATCATCAGCGATGACTTCATTTGGATTCCAAAGAATTGCAATTCCTCCTGTTCTACCTCGGGTTGTACCTCGGGCATCTACAACCATCACTTCATAATGAGGATGAAAAGACCTTAGAATGGTATCAAAACGTGACGTAGAAATCTACGTTTCTTGAAGTAACATAATTTTAGGTTTCTCCTTTTTTAATTTATCTTTTAGATATCGTTGTTTACCTAGGCTATTTAACCCACGAATATTCCAAGAAAGAATTTTCATCATTAAGATTTAGGTAGTTTTTGAAATACCGTTGTTAACAACATGATCTTGCCTGTATTAATCAACATTTCACCAACTAATTGAATTGATTCTTGTAGTTTTTTCCTGCCTTTCTTCTTACCTGGTTTGGTTTGATGAGTGCCAACTTTATGCAAACTAGACTCTGAGCTACTGACTGCTTTTTTAGTCTGTGTCGTTAAATAATGCTCAAAAGTTTGTTTATAGAGGGTCTTTTGATCATCTGGAATAAACCTATCATCTAAATTCCTCCATTCATGAAGAAGCCTTTTCATAACTTGTTCCTCTGCACTAAGATCATCCTTAGGAGTTTCAATATCCATTGTCATTTGTTCCTGCGATTCAGCAATTACATCAGTAGACTCAGAATTTTCAAGTGGTGCTTTACGTTTGATAGCAGACGTTTTGTCTATCTGCATCTTTGGGAGCGGAGGTTGAACATCAAGCATATCCTGTGATGGTTCATAAATCTTCTCCTCTAAGGGCAAGGGGTGAGTCTCAATCTTAACCTTTAGCGGATCCCCTTCTTCTTGTAGTATCTCAAAAGGGTTATCTGAAGTGCGATACTTGTGACTGTTATTAGAAATAGGCGGCGGTCGAGAGCCTTTTTTCTTGATAACAGTAGAAACAAAACCTTCAGCCTTATCACCTTCATCCTTAGCACGGCCTGTGCCTCCATGCATTGAAATGTTGGTTGATTGAACCTCTAGAGAATTTTGCAGACAAGATTTATACAAATGTCCATATTCATGACAGCGACGACAGCGAAAAGGAATGTGCTCATAATCGAGGATTTGTTGCCAAATATTACCTTCATATTCAAGTTCAATCGTTTTCGGAAGAGGCTCTGAAATATACATATAAACACAAATACGAGCGAAAGAAGTATATCTACCTCGACATGTTGTCTCCAAAATTTTGACAAAATTACCTAAAGATTTACCAATCCCTTCAAGAATATTTGGGTCCCAAAAATCCATAGGTAAAGCAAATAAACGGACCCAAACAGGAGCTTCCAAAAATTGTTCCGCTTCAAAATTATAACATTCTTCCCACTGCCTAGGTAATGTAAATCAAATTAGTAGAATATATGTTTATGGTTAGTAAGATAGATTAATGATTTTGGCAAAATTATATCAACCACCATGAGGGCCATCAATTAATAAGTATACAATTCACCTAAAATAAATTATGTTGATATCCAAAACACCTTATTTATTTCTTATTAATAGTGTTGTGGACAGCTAAATATTTATTCATCTTATCATAATAGAAATAATAAATCATAATTTCATAAAATTAATTAGTATAAAATTCACTTAAAATAAATTATATTTATATCCAAGACACCTTATTTCTCTCTTAGTGGTGTGGAATGCTAAATATTTGTTCATCTTATCATAATAAAATAATAAATTATAATTTCATATATAGGTGAGATTCAATGTATCAACCTAAAATGCTAAAAAAATATTAAATTATGAAACGTTGTTTATATGTTTAAAAAATACAATACAATATATTTATAAATAAAGGTATTTATATTGAACAAATTGTTGTTATTGATTTCAAAATCTTAATAGAAAAGTGAAATGGTGGTTTTAAACGCATGGTTTAGGAAGTTTGTGGTATTTGCATATGGTATTTGGAAAAGTGAAGTAAAAGGGAATTAATTGTTAAAGTGATGGATTTACATGCCTTTTTGCATTAACATGTCTTTTCATGAAAGAATATGACTGATAGAAATTGAGAGATGAGCACATAAAAAATTACATATATAGTTGTATATCACCAACTTCTAGATGATAAGATCTGAAGAAGGTGGATTTTTGAATTATAGACAACTCACACACATATGGAAATAACTACTTCTAGAATCACACTTAGGGACTCACAATGATAACTCACAACAACCTAAAACACATGGAATAATTACATCCAATAACCTCCCTTAATACTTACATGTAACAAATATAGAAACACACACATTACAAAAATAAATAAATCTCTATCACATTTGTCTGATATAGTCATCACTACAACTCACATCCACTTTGAAATCTCACGGTTTCTACTCATTTCTTCACCACACTTTCGAGCTTCCCACTTGATCCATTTAAGACATTACTGCTTTATACCATTGTTGTCGTACTTTGCAAAACTGACGCTTCTCAACCTCCCGGAGCACAACGGGTTTGTATCGATACTAAACTATTTTATGGAAATGCCACCATCTATTGAGTCCACGACCCTTAGCAACTTTCATCATTTATCCAGGATAGCATTCTAGGGACAAAATGTCTTCAATGTCTTCAACAGACAATTCTACAACTTGACCTTGTATAAAATAACTTGTACTAATGCTCTCGGATCATGACAAGTTACACCATCTTGACCTTATTAAGAATTACCTATAACTAATACTCCCAAAACATGATGGGTCACATTAGTCTATTGAATAGTTAACATGTTCTTTGTGGTTTTACATCATTTGATTTTTTACAAATAATTCTTTTTTACTATTAAAAAATCTACTAACAACCTTTGTTTTTTATTATACACAACAAAATAATTTTACAAATGACATCACATAATCTGCCATTAATCAAATTAAAACACCAATAAAACCACCACAAACATCAACACGATTTCACATACCATTTTCTCAACATATTTAGAGGCTAGAACCATTAAATATTTACAACGTGGCTTATAGGATAGCCATATCGAACCCTCTATATGTCTTGATGTGAATGGTGAAACATGTGATAAGAATTCACGTCCAATTAAATGAATGGTTCAAACCATTCAAATCAAAGGCTTGAATTTAAAAAATGAATATTTTTTCCACGTGACCTTGATAAAAATAAACTTCTAAACTAATTGAGTTTGCAACAGGAATTGGCTCACGGAAGGTGTGGGCTCAGCGTGCATATTCTTCTTAACGAACCTTCCACCCTTGGAAAAATAATGGACAACTACATTTTGGGAGATAGATGAGATACATGCGGCTCTGCTTGAATAAAAACTAGGCAACTCGCTGGAGAAACCTTTAACCACTTCCTCCAATTCCTTTTTGAAAGTGTGAGATAAATGTGACCAGATCACTTTATAATATCACATCAATTCCAGAGCTAGGAAGACGACATTGATTCAATTATTCTCAATCATTCTCGGTCGATTTGATCTCCATCAAATCGAAACAATTGAACATATCCATTTTGCAAAGAAAAATGGTGATAGATGCACAACATCCCACTTGACAGAATGGAGGCAAGATTTTGACAAAATGCATTGAGGGAAGCCAAGAAGTGGTTAAACCCTTGATGCCTCCTCAAATATATAGTAGACCTTTCAGATCTCAGCAACTGTCAATAAGAATATCGCAACATATAATTCAATAACTCAACACCTTAGAAAAACAACATACAAGCGCATAAATCAAGCACACATCTAAGCTACCGCTAACCTAATCAAAATTATTCTCACAGCTCTCACATCTTCCTAGCCTTTCTGAAAGGGAATCAAGCTAGAACAAGCTCTGATACCATGATAGAAATTGAGAGATGAGAAAAGAGTAAGATTGTACACAAAACAAATCACACACTACATTATTATTGAGCACATAACAAATTACATATATAGTTGTAGATCACCAACTTCTAGATTATAAGATCTGAAGAAGGTGGACCTATGAATCATTCACAACTTACACACATAGGGAAATAAAACAAATCACACACTACATTATCATTGAGCACATAACAAATTACATATATAGTTGTAGATCACCAACTTCTAGATTATAAGATCTGAAGAAGGTGGATCTATGACTCATTCACAACTCAACACATAGGGAAATAAATTTTTTTATAATCACACCTATGGACTCACGATGACAACTAAAAACAACCTAAAACACATGGAAGCATTACTTCCAATAATGTTAAGGTATAAAACGATAAAGTATTAGAGAGAATGTGTTTGTCCGTGAAAATGTAATTTGTGGAGTGAATGAGTCATTTTGGCGTCTTCGCTACATTTTTTTGTAGAAATTTGAATAACTGATATATTATTCACCGAGATTCTCCTAATCACACACTATTTGACTTCATGCACAATACAGAATCTCTTCTACCATTGATCATTACATGCGGAAATAAAATCAATTGCATGCACACATTAAAGCCATAAAAATTCACACATATGAACACAGTATGTAATGGGAAAGCTTAAAGATAAAAACCCCCAACTATATGTATATTATATATGTCATAGAGATCATGTAACAATCATTGTACAAAGCTCCTCACAAGCTCTCAGTACAATCTCCAATTTCTACACACTAATCAAGCTAGATCTAGCAAAACACATGCTCCAATCTCTACCACTTGATAGCCTGCCTCTACTGCGCAATCCCTACTAAAGAATGCCTCTTGATGAGTTCGAATTACCCTAGCCTTGCTCACGCAGTCTTTACAGGAATATCTACTGAGTGTTGGATGCAAACCATGCATCACTTATAGTCACAACTGATAGTCATACTTTCCCTTTCACCTATCTTTGCACTGGTCTCCACTAAAAATGTCCATGCACTGAAGTTAACTGATGTATTCTTTAGTTTATTAATGATTTTATAATTAGTGAATTAATTAATAATTAATTCACACCACTCTCACTAATTGTATCAATTAGTTAAACTAGATACAAATAGCTCAACTATGTTTAGATTAGTTAAACTGAATACAACTCCACTAACTTCCCCAATCAACTCCACCAAACTCTGTCACATGATTTCTAACTGCAGTATCCACGCAATAGCTCCACTGAACCCTCAGGAATAGCGTAATTCCTTCTGTCAGCTTCTATGCCACATCTGTGCACTTAACTGAAGTGCTCCAAGAGAATAAGATAATGTTTATAGTCCAAATATTATTAAGAGCTAATAATATTCGACATATCTATTTTTAGACTGGAAATCTAAAAACAGATTCCGCCCAATATGTCTAAAAATAGAAATCCATCTATTTTTCCAACTTGACCAACCATCCACAAATAGCATCCTGCAACTCATAGAATATGATCGACATGTCTAAAAATAGACATAGTCTAAAAATAGACTTTGCGACAAAAATCACCTGTGTGGCCCCCACCTATTTTTGGTGATCACTTTCCAACTAGGATCGAGAATGATGTTTCAGGATGCCTCATTCACTTTTTCTTGTTGCAATATTCAACACTCCCTCTCAACAAGAAAGGACTGCCTTTGCATGCGACATGCAACTCCATGCATTCACCCTGCAACCTTCACAAGCGCCATGCAACTCCATGCATCTTCTCTGCAACTCCTCTGAAACTGAATAGGCTCCAAACAACTCAATCAATCTGATGCATCTATCATCAAAGTCTTCGACTTCTTCTGGTACCAACTGCACATGTCATCAGAAACCACGGCGATGTTCAACTCTTGCACCCATGCACTCTTGCACTTGCTGTTAACTCTGATCTGCGCTCCAGTATCCGACACTGTCACTTTGATATGTTTGCATCAATCCAACTGATCATGCTACTGCTGTGCTATGGGAACCTTGTAGCCAGGTTCAATTCATGAGATCCACACCATCTCATGAATCCTGCCCAGACATCTCCTCTTGGGATTAATCATGCATGTCGCCCCACCTCTCACCTGGTGGTATAGCTGCATGCACTCCCTCTGCCCATCTGACACGAAATTTCTCTGCGTGAGTGGTTTCTTCCACTCCATGATCCTCATCTTGTGGATGCTCCACATCCTGAGGTTCACTCTTACTTGCATGCAAAACTTGCTCCCTCTCAAGCATCAATTGCATGTCTTTCTCGCACTTCCCAACAGTAGGAAGCTCTGTAGAAATCCCATCTACTTCAAGTCTATAGAGATTATTTTCTTGAATCCCAACCTTCTTTACTTGTCCTTCCTCATCCACACTAACTCCTACACTCCCAAGCTCATCCCTGCAATGGACAAACTTTGTCAAGTATACCGGAATAGTGTCATTCTTCTTCATTTTTATTTTCCTGAGTTTATCCTAAAACTCAACCGCTTCAATGCTTTGAAAATACTCCAATGATCAATATCGCTCTGATACCATGTAGAAATTTGAATAACTGATATATTATTCACTGAGATTCTCCTGATCACACACTATTTTACTTCATGCACAATACAGAATCTCTTCTACCATTGATCATTACATGCGGAAATAAAATCAATTGCATGCACACATTAAAGCCATAAAAATTCACACATATGAACACAGTATGTAATGGGAAAGCTTAAAACTGAAAACGCTCAACTATCTGCATATTATATATGTCATAGGGATCATGTAACAATCATTGTACAAAGCTCCTCACAAGCTCTCAGTACAATCTCCAATTGCTACACACTAATCAAGCTAGATCTAGCAAAACACATGCTCCAATCTCTGCCACTTGATAGCTTGCCTCTATTGTGCAATCCCTGCTGAATAATGCCTCTTGATGAGTTTGAATTACCCTAGCCTTGCTCACACAGTCTTTATAGGCATCTCTACTGAGTGTTGGATGCAAACCATGCATCACTTATAGTCACAACTAATAGTCATACTTGCCCTTTCACCTATCTTTGCACTGGTTTCCACTGAAACTGTCCATGCACTGAAGTTAACTGATATATTCTCTAGTTGATTAATGAGTTTATAATTAGTGAATTAATTAATAATTAATTCACACCACTCTCACTAATTGTATCAATCAGTTAAACTAGATACAAATAGCTCAACTATGTGTAGATTAGCTAAACTAAACACAACTCCATTAACTTCCTCAATCAACTCCACCAAACTCTGTCACATGAGTTCTAACTAAAGTATCCATGCAATAGCTCCACTTAAACCTCAGGAATAGTGTAATTCCTTCTGTCAGCTCCTATGTCACATCTGTGCACTTAACTGAAGTGCTCCAAGAGAATAAGATAATGTTTATAGTCCAAATATTATTAAGAGCTAATAATATTCGACATACCTATTTTTAGACTAGCAATCTAAAAATAGATTTTGCCCAATATGTCTAAAAATAGAAATCCATCTATTTTTCCAACTTGACCAACCATCCACAAATAGCATCCTGCAACTCATAGAATATGATCGACATGTCTAAAAATAGACTTTGCGACAAAAATCACCTGTGTGGCCCCCACCTAGTTTTGGTGATTACTTTCCAGCTAGGATCAGGAATGATGTTTCAGGATGCCTCCTTCACTGTTTCTTGTTGAAATCTTCAACATTTTTTATGTGATGCTTCAAACGTTTGTATTTTTAGCATATTGAAGAGAGATCAAGGGGAACATCTAGTTAAAATTTCATATTTTGATTTGCTCTATTTTCATAAATATCATCAATGAAATTAGAAATTTGGAGTAGATTAAGAAGACATTTCAAGGTACATTTAATACAAAATTTAAATTCATGTTCCCATAATTTAAAAGATATATCTTGTGGAAGTTAGATTTTGTGAATGATCCTAAAATCGGTTTTAAATGAGTGAAATTGAAACTTTTTCTATTATTCACTTTTTGTGAAGAATCATACTGTAATTTTGAGGATATTGAGAAAACAACTCAAGGTACACCTAGTAAGAATTATGGTTCATTATAATTTTGGGGATGTACCCTTTGGAAGTTAGAGTTTTGAATGGTCCTAAAATCAATTTCAAAATAGTTACCATAACATTCTTTCTATAATTCCTTTTTTGGACACTTTGCACTACGCAATTTTTAGAGATATGTGACATACTAAAGTGACTCAGGTAAAAACTTCAAAATCATATATAGCATGCTATACAAGTTTGTATTTGATAAGAGGCCAAAAATCTAGAAGTTTTGGAAAATTTATGCACAAAAAGATCGATGTCTATTGTTAATGTGAAGCACTAGTTTCGGAAAATTAACAAGTTTAAAAAATCGATGCTAATTATTCAGACAGTGATATTTCAAAACAAAATTTACCAAATTAATACACAATACATACCTGGCTTTCACTTTTGAAGTCGATATCGGGTTGTCATTGCTCCAAATTCTCTCCTGTTACCAAAATGACCAAATCCCTGCCAAATTGGGCACAACCTTGGTACCCAACTCCTAAATACTTCACAATTAAATCACTCTGGCCCTGGATACCCAAAATATTCAAAAAAAATAAAGCTCAATATTCCTCTATGGCTCTCTTTTTTCTCCTTTCTTCACTATCTCTCCCTGTGTCCCACAAAAAAAACCCCTCTATATGCCTCATTTGTCCCCATATATTCCAATCATCACCGTCCAATCACCCTCCACCACCTTGGCTATGGGGCGATGATTCTTGCCCTGTGTCAGTTACGTGGCCTCTCGTGGTGTTTTAAAGAGGTTTTCATCATTTCTTTATAGGCATTCATCACTTTCAAGTGATATTTATGTGGGTTACGTAGTACCATACTTTTATGTGGGTTACGTAGTACCATACTTTTAGAGATTTGATTTAATATTTTATTAAATTATACCATTTTTAAAGTTTAACAATTAGACAAGGTTTATAACATTAGTTCTTTTATAATAATATAGTTTCCATTTTAATTTTAATAATTCAACTTTAGAAATTATAGGTTTACATAGTTCTTTTCATTTAATATATATCATATAATATACAAGTTCTTTTAGATAATCAAAAATCCTTTGTATTTATATATTTTGAATAATGTACCAGTTATATTATGATGGTGGTACATCAAGTACTCCATAATTATATTTACGAGATTCTCGTACGTTGGTATTTAGTTACCACTTCGATAATTAATTCATTACCTTAGATTTGGACATTTTCCATAATTAGTTAGTATGCATACTATTACAGTGCATGTGATCAATGCATATGTAGCTATCATATGCATGTTTCTTATGCATGATAATATTTCCATGTTCTTGATAACTCGAAGTGGGTCATTACATTTAATTTGGTGCTTAGCAATGAGGATTGATGTCTCTAGTGAATTTATATTTATGAAAATATGGAAGAGTATTTTTGTGTCTACCAAGCTTTTTACTAGTAGGGATTGTTTTCTTTGGTAGGTTGGTGCTTTGAAACAATAGGTTCCCTATTTTGCAGCTGATATATCCCATATGTGATTGATTTCTTATCATTCATGAATTAGTAAAAAAAATCTTATATCGATTCACCCCCACCTCTCAGTAGAAGGGTGTGCTCAACAATTCCATGGAGAATCATAATGGAGAAGGGAGAGAGGATGGGAACTTACAAAGGAGAGGTCATGTAATACACAAGATGGTGAAAAAGGGTGAATACTACATAGTTGAAAAAACTAAAATGATTTCATTTTATTCTACTTTTATTACTAGGAAAAAGCATGGCATCATAGAAGTCACACTAATAACTTACATGTGTTGTGAATAAATTAAACTAAGCAAATGGGTAGCCTTTCACTACTTAAAAATTAAGTGGAATGTGTGTAGTTTCTTAAGCTTTAAGAGTTGTAATTAGGGTCGAACAATCCAAATGTTTTCATTGTTTCTTTAAGGACTCTACATACATCATGAATATATGAAATTGAGAAAAGGATAGTATGTGATTATTGAAAATATGAAGTGGGTTGTGGTAGTTACTCAAACTCAAGGAGTTGCAATGGTAGTTGAAAGATGGTTTTCATTTTTTCCCTTTGTCACCAATACTTATATTCAACATGATATATTATATATGTGTGTGATTGTCCAATTTTGTTTTGGTGCAAAAGCATTATAAAATGCAAATTATTTTTTAAGGAAAAACACATTAAAAAAATGTATTTTTTAATTTTTATATTAGTCTTAGAAGGATGTTGGAATCCTAATAAGAGTGGTAAATTTTAATATTGATTTCTAACATTAATTTCTTCCCTTATCATATCATCTAGGCCACCTAGTTTCCCACTAGGAGATATAAAAATATATTTCTAAGAGATAGATACATTTGAAGTTGCCTTTAATAGATATTTGAACCTCCTTGAAGGATAGAGGCTCTAAGTACATTTGTTGTCCACAAACCTTCACTTCAAGAAGCCTCCACGAGATTTTAACAATAAGTACCGTGGTAAAATAATGAATGATTTTTAATTCCCATCCACTAGTTGCATTAATTTTTATTATTTTTTCCATTTCATTAAACATATACCATCCTTCTCGTTTTTTTAATGCATAAAAATGACATCAATTTTTTTCTCGTATTTTCTAATAACTTAATGGGAATGATGGTAGACAAGGAATGTTGAAAAACAAGGATTTCCTCTAACATAAGTTTCACCAAACTAATTCTCTCACCAATAGAAAACCACTAGTACACCAAGTTGTGTTAGTTTTTAAATTTTCTAATAAAGTTGGACCCAATCTTGATACCCATAGCCATTTGGCCTCACCATAAACCTGTTGAAGGTGTTGGCCCAACCAACATTAAGTGTATCTCCCCGATATGAAGTCTCAATTAGACCTCACACCGTTTGGTGTAGGACTCCCATCCATCCCATGCAATGGGTTTTAATGATGTGCCTTGGTTGCAATAATGCATAGAGTGATGTATGATGACTTTGGTGAGATCAAGTGTGTGACCTTGTGGAAAGTCAAGTGTGATGCATGAAGGTTGTAACACATGAAGGGAAAATGAGTGAGCCCCTTAGAAGCTTGTAATAGTACCCATCTTGAAAGAGACACACGAGCATAGAGACATCACAAGTTAATATGTGAAATAGTTCACAAGTTAATAGTGATGAAATAATACAACAATATTTGTACCAATGCAAATGAAATAGTTCATAAGCATAAGCGTAAGAAATAACATAAATTTCAAATACAACAAGAATAGTCCTACTATATTCACAACATATGCATGAAAATGTGACGACTCTGAGTGTTTATTAAAGTGAAAGTTCCAATCATACATATACAATTGACGAGCCACTAGCCCCAATAGTGGAATGTGAAATCAACATCCTTTGCTCCTCTAAAGAAAGATACTCCCTCTACACTACAGAGCAGCCAAAGCTCTCACAAAACTCCCAAGCTCCTGATTCTAAGGCTAAGCCTAGCCAAAATCTTGGCTCTTAAAATCACTTTACATGAGTTATGAGGATGTATTTATAACAAAAGGGGGTGACTCTTCACATTCCCCTTGGTGACTTTTGGACTTCCCTCATGAATATTCAACTTCTTTACAAATTAATTTTCAATTACATTATATCATGACTCTTCACATTCCACAATTGACACTTGGAATTTAACTTAAAAATTATTTACAAAAGAATATTACAATTACTCATACCCATATTAGACAAAATTAGGTAGAGACCACTATACAGGCTAATGAGACAAAACATTATCATGCTTGAGTTTTGGAAAACTCTAGCTCAACAACTTCCACTTGATGTCTTTCCATCATGTATCGATGTCAAACTTGGTACTGTGTGATAACATCCCCAAACTGTGTGATATTGTATGGTTGGAAGCAGACTCTTGCCTCAATGGAATCTAGGTACAATGATTTGGAACCAGTTTGAACTTACTTCTGGAGCAGGAGAAAAATTGTGTTCACTTGGACAGGACCACTGATCTACTTATGGGTGTTTTATATGTTTAGCTCCAAATATTCCTTGGTGACAATATGTCTATGTTTCTCCAATTATTCTTCGATCTCTTGCTTGACCTAGTTCCTAGTTTTTGTTTCAGCGAGTGAGCCAACTAATGGGATCCTATGTGAGTTCGCCAAGAAATCTAGACTATTGTGTAATCATGCATATGAGGCATGAATGTTGTTGATCATGTTAGCCCCCTATGAATTTTTTGACAAGCAAACAAGGGGTCAAACTGTCTTTGAGCTTTCAAGGAATGCATTCCCTCTAAAAATACATCATCCTTGAAGCCTCCTTGCGCTTTTTTCCTTTGGGGAATCCTCACCACTATTCCCAGTTTTGAAAACTCTCTGTTTGTGAAGAAGAATGCCCAAAAAGGCCTTTTCCCTCTTGTTTCATTCCCACTTAACCTCTGCTTCTTCACCTTTTTCCCCTTTCTTAATTCCTCAAAAAACCCCTTAAAATCACCCAAATCCCCTTTTAAACCTTACAAATACCCTTTGTTGGTCTAAAAATCCCTTTTCCTCTCTACCGTTACCCCTTTTCGGCCTTAAAATGCATTGAAAATAGGCCAAAAACCCACTTTCCTTCATATATCAGGCCCAGCCCCTTTCGGCCAACCCCCTTAACCACTTCCCCTCCATATGCCCCTTGCCTAAGACCAAGCGCTTAAGGCCCAGGCGCTTATCGCAATCGGAGAAGCGGACAGAAGCGCATTCCTGTGTTTAATGAAGAAAAACTCTGATGCGATGACATTGTTTTGTGATTCTCAGGTATAATCTCCACCGTTGATTCTCATTCCGATCCGACGGTCACCTCACCGTCGCCCGATCGCTAATCGCAAATCATAAATGGTGCTACCCTCCACTATTTGCAATTGCGATCCTCCGATTGATATCCCTGTCATTGATTTCCCTTTTTGATCCAACAGCCCTCGCTTCCTTGCTCCGATCGCAATTACAATTTTCAGATCGAGCCACCTTTCGTTCCTCCTGATCTGCGATCCTCTGATCCGATCGCAGCCGTTGATCTCTTGAGATCCAACGGTCCAGTTTTCGTCGCTCCCGCTCATCGCACCAACCTTCCTCCCCATCGATTTAATCTCTGTCATCGATCTCATCCTAGATCGGACGGCTAGCGCTCAATCACGCATCGCCAATCGTAAGTTCTAAAGGTGTTACCCTCCGTCTCTTCCAATTGCGATCTGTCGATCCAATCGTGATTGTTCGTTTGATCCAGATCTACGACCCACAATGTATCGCACATTTCACCATTTCTCTTCATCGGATATCCCCATTAACTCCATCAGATGATCCCAACTGTCGATCTCCTCCTGAGATTCGACGGTTCACATTGAATCGCCCTCCGCCTTAACTGAGTCCCACCATCAAAGGCCTAATTCCATGCGTTCAACCCATTTCCTTTGTATTTTCCTGGGACTTAAAACTCTGGGATTTACACTAATTATCATTTCTTCTCCCGTTTTCACAATTCCCACCACCATTCCTCCAGGCCTTCACAGCATCCCTTCCACCACTCCTTGGATTTCTTGATGAGTTTATCGTATTGTGCAGGGTTGTTACAGAGTGATGAATTCACTCGAGGTTCCATAATCACGGTCACTGTGATTCGGAACACAGAGAGGTTATTGTAACAACAGTCAGAGTATCAGTGTCGAAGACCTACCATGGCAGAAACAGAATATTGAAGACAATTTGGGGATTTCGGCTAAGATTGATTATCAAAAGCCTGATCTATTGTGTAACCAGCTCCAAAAATAGAAGAAAAAAAGATATAAACGCCTTAGAAATAAGCCACTTCGAGGGGGCAACCTCCAATACATTACATAAATGAACAATTCTTGGATGATACAATTTACAAAACCTCCTTTCTATATATAGGAGTCCATGGGGCCATAATGTAATCCTAGTGAGCCACAATGTAATCCTAGCCGACCTAACAATAATAATTTAAGGGCACAATAATAACAAAATGGGGGTTACAAGGGTACAATAATAACAATAAGTGAGGCTACACTAACATACTAAGGGGCTACACTATTAATATAGGGACTTAACATGCCCCTCTCCTTCAACAAGTGTTGTCCTCAACGCTTGATTATTTCTTGATGCTTCTGTATAAAATTCTCATCCTCCCATGTGAAATATTCTATAGGAAAGTTCTTCCACTTGCTGAGATACTCTAAAATTGATCGTACTTGTCGAGTTCTTGTTTCTATGACTGCTTCATAACTTCTTTCGATATGATGTTGATCTTCCTGTTGTTTCATTAGATTCTGCACCAAAGTTGGGTTATCCTTTGAGAGTTCGAGAACTTGTTGTTGATGCTCACTGTGATCTTCCACTAATTTATCATTCATATTAGCTATTATTTGATCCTTCAAACCATCCAACTTAGCCTCCATTTCTGCTTTTAAACCATCTATTTCATCTTCGGTTGCTCTTCGTAACATCGAAATTTGTTGCACTTGGTACCATAATTTTGATATCTCATATTGCAATTCTTCCTCCTCATGCGTCATAGTATAGCTTTCTAAGGGCTTAATGGGTGTTGAATTCTTTTTAGGCGCCATTTTAGAATCCAATATTGATACCTTTTACTTGCTTTGAGGAGCTCGATATTGAAATTGAATTATCTCTGTAATTGAAAATCTTAAATATCTGAAATTCAGCTCGTAGTAGCCCCTCTGAAGCTTCTTTCAAATGCCACAGGTCTGATCTAATTTGGATTCCCCAAGACAAAGTTGTGTCCAATCTCCCACAATGACCTAATTCTGGACTGGTTCAGTAGAGCGAACTTGTACGACTTGCCAAGTGTCACTGTTTCATCCTTTGTCTCTAAAATTGATAGCCAAGAAACTACAGTCTGTGTAATTGTGACCAATTTTTACGGCACTTCAATCCGATGCCCAGAGAGAGAGTTATTGAACTTTTCCCACGATCACCTCTTTGAGATGCAATTCAGGAACCTGAAAAAGCACTACCTTCCACAGATCATATCTCCAAAAATATTGCGAAAAAAGATCTGAAATTTTTTGACGAATTTCCTCAGGATTTCAGCTTCGTACCATACAAATTTCAGATTCTGAACCTTCGTAGAAAACAATTTATAGCACAAATGCCACGATGACCTGTTTAGGAGCCTGAACAAAGACCTAACTTCCACAGATCATATCTCCGAAAATATTGTGAAATAAGATCTGAAATTTTTAGAAAATCTTCCTTAGGATTTGAGCTTCGCACCATAAAAATTTCAGCTTCTGAAACTTTGTAGAAAAAAAGTTATAGCGAAAATGCCACAATGACCTGTTTGGAGCAACGAAACCCTAGAATCCCAAGCTCTGATACCAAATGTTGTGTAACCAGCTCCAAAAATAGAAGAAAAAAATATATAAACGCCTTAGAAATAAGCCACTTCGAGGGGGAAACCTCCAATACATTACATAAATGAACAATTCTTGGATGATACAATTTACAAAACCTCCTTTCTATATATAGGAGTCCATGGGGCCATAATGTAATCCTAGTGGGCCACAATGTAATCCTAGCCGACCTAACAATAATAATTTAAGGGCACAATAATAACAAAATGGGGTTACAAGGGTACAATAATAACAATAAGTGGGGCTACACTAACATACTAAGGGGCTACACTATTAATTTCAGAGCTTGGTTCGCAATATTTTCGGAGATATCATCTGTGGAAGTTAGGTCTTTTTTCAAGCTCCTAAACAGGTCATCGTGGAATTTTCGCTATAAAATTTTTTCTACGAAGGTTCAGAATCTGAAATTCATATGGTGCGAAGCTAAAATCTTGAGGAAATTCTTCAAAAAATTTCAGAGCTTGGTTCGCAACATTTTTGGAGATATGATCTGTGGAAGGTAGTGATTTTTCAGGCTCCTGAATTGCATCTCAAAGAGGTGATCGTGTGAAAATTTCAATAACTCTCTCTCTAGGTAGTGGATTTGAGTGCCGTAAAAATTGGTCACAAGTACACGGACTGTAGTCTCTTGGCTATCAATTTCAGAGACAAAGGACGAAACAGTGACACGTGTCAAGTCCTACAAGTTTGCTCTACTAAACCAGTCCAGAATTACGTCATTGTGGGAGATTGGACACAACTTTGTCTTGGAGAATCAAAATCAGGTCAGACCTGTGGCATTCAAAAGAGAATTCAGAGGGCTACTACAGAGCTGAATTTCAGATATTGAAGATTTTCAATTACAGAGATAATTCAATTTCAATATAGAGCTCCTCAAAGCAAGTAAAAGGTGTTTATTTGTTTTTTCGAATTGCATAAATCTTGTTTGAAAAATTAGTTTGAAGTGATTCCAAGAGCCTATTGAGCATATATTTCAGTATTGGGTTCTGAGATGCCTCCTAAAAATAATTCAACACCCATTATGCCCTCAGAAATCTATACAATGATGCATGAAGAGGAATAATTGCAGTATGAAATATCAAAATTACGGTACCAAGTGCAACAAGTTTCGATCTTACGAAGAGCAATCAAAGATGAAATAGATGGTTTAAAAGCAGAAATGGAGGCTAAGTTGGATGGTTTGAAGTATCAAATAATAGCTAATATGGATGATAAATTAGTGGAAGATCACAGCGAGCATCAACAACAAGTTCTCCAAAAGGATAACCCTACTTTGGTGCAGAATCTAATGAAACAACAAGAAGATCAACATCACATCGAAATAAGTTATGAAGCAGTGATAGAAACAAGAACTCGACAAGTACGATCAATTTCAGAGTATCTCAGCAAGTGGAAGAACTTTCCTATAGAATATTTCACATGGGAGGATGAGAATTTTATACAGAAGCATCAAGAAATAATCAAGCGTTGAGGACAACACTTGTTTGAAGGAGAGGGGCATGTTAAGTCCCTATATTAATAGTATAGCCCCTTATTATGTTATTGTAGCCCCCCTTATTGTTATTATTGTACTCCTGTAACCCCCATATTGTTATTATTGTGCCCTTACATTATTATTGTTAGGTCGGCTAGGATTACATTGTGGACCACTAGGATTATATTGTGGCCCCATGGACTCCTATATATAGAAGGAGGTTTTGTTCATTTGTATCATCCAAGAATTGTCCATTTATGTAATGTATTGGAGGTTGCCCCCTCGAAGTGGCTTATTTATAAGGCGTTCATATCTCTTTTCTTCTATTTTTGGAGCTGGTTACACAACATGATCCTCCAAATTAAATCAAAATTAAAGAAAATCATAAAAATCTATAGGCATAAAAGCCTCCACTGCCACATCAGAGGCAAATTGATTCCTCCCAGCCAACATTCTGCCATCCGTGACAGCGACCGCCTCAACTCCACCTCATCAATGAACATCGTCAATTCATGATTCGAACCTAGTGGCCTTTTACTTCCATTTTAGTTTGTTACTTTTAAATTTCGGGTGGAATTCACCTTCCACTCTTGCATTTCACTTTCTATCAGAAACTGTTGTTTAATATTTTTGTTTAAAACGATTGTGAGCCTTACTGTCAATGATCCTGTCAATGATCCCTATTCCTCATCATGATTTTGGTTATTTTTTATGGAGACCTCAAGCTAATTTCCAGCACGCGAGGAAGATATTTTTCCCAAAAATATCTTCTCGCTCATGTTTCTGAGACTTCTATATAAGCAAGAACCGAAGAGAAAAACAGGTTCCAGATTTTCTAAAGAATTGGCTGTGAAAGAGTTTCTTGTATGCATTTTGTTGAAGTTTTAATACAAATGTGAGGAGCCCTTAGGTCTCAACGATAAGGAGTTTTACCTTTAATGAGGATTCTGGTCTTGATGCTTTATATTTTGTAATTTTGTCTTATGTGATATATTTTAGCTGTTCATTTCACTATTTCCATCCTTCTTGTATCATGCTCTATAATGTAAGTGGCTCACTGGTTCTGGTATGAATTTATCACAATCAATACTCATGCTAAACCTTTCTAGTGCTTTAAATATCGCTCAGTCATGATATGCTATTTCATTTTCAACTTCATCCACATTTCTTCTATATTAAGTGCTATGGGATGTTATTTTTTGAAAGCTATGGACATGTATGGATTCTTACTATCTTAAGCCCATCTCATGTTCAGATATGTTTATGGAATTTCATCTCATTAGTAGTTAGTATTCCTTATATATTTCTTACACAGCATGCCGTCTGATTTTCAATCTCTGTAAAGCATTTTTAGAATCCATCCCTCCTTACAGCAAGTTGTTTTTGAGTTGTATGATACATTTATATTGATAATTCACTCCTTGCCTCTGCATTTTTCCTTTCATTATGCTGAGTTTGTGAATATTCTAGTTCCATCTACATTGATCTTTCCTGTTAAAACTGAAATAGAAAAAGAGCCTTGTTCTACTAATTGTCCTTGTTATATCATACTGCTCCTTGCTATATAATATGTCCTAGGCACTGGTCTTTCAAAATTCAAGGCTGTCTCTAGGATTGACAACATCCTTTTGGTGTCATTACTGGGGATCGAAGTTGAGAGAAGTTGAATCCCTGGGCCTCGACAAAACCTTTTTCACTCTTCAAATAGGTGAGCATGGAGAGTTGAGAGTTGTAGATCCCTCACCTTGGTGACTCCACATTCATTTATTAGATAAATTTACCGGCAGTCCTGGCTCCTCGTAAGCCACACCTGAGGTCAAATTCGGCTCAGCCAAAGACACCTTCTTTGTCTGACCAAGAGAAGATCCTACATAGAAGAATTTGGAGAGAAAGACCATCATTTCATACTGAGATCCTTGAATTCTCTTTAGAAGACTTTCCGTCCTCCTCCTCTCAAGTTGCCCAAGTGCAAGGTCCCAACTCCACTGTGGGAGATACCGATTACTACTCAAATAGTCCACCTCGGGGAGTCAAAATTAAAGACGAAGCTGAGTCAAGGGACACCACAGACTACCCTTTTCACCCTACTCCTGAGGCCGAAGAGGTCAAGGAAGTAACCGAAGTATATGATATTCACAGCCCATTGTTCCCATCAACACCTCAAGTTTTTGTCCAATACATTCCTATTGTTATTCATACTTCACTTCCACCTCCTCCTCCTCCTTTTACACATCAAACCTTTGCACTACTCCACCTCCTCCAATGGCCAATGTTCCTAGCTTCTTTTTGAATAAATATGCCCCACTGGCATTACCTCAAGTGTTGAATGATATGCCACAGGACTATCTGAAGATCTTACCCCGATTAAATGGGTAAAATGAGATTGAAGCTCAAAAAAATCTTGAGGTCTTCTGCTCTTTTGCAGATAAATTTAATGTGGAACACCTAGATGTAGTCCTAAGACTGTTTGTGCAGTCTCTTGATGGCAAAGCCAAAAAATGATTTAAGACATTGGGAGACCGGTCCATCACCACTTAGGAAGGGATGGAAGATACTTTTCTCAGAAAATGGGGAGAGAAGAAAGATCATGGACATTGTCTTACTGAGTTTAACACACTCAAGAAAATACATAATGAAGGGGTGTCATAATTTATCAAGAGATTTAACAAGTTGTATCTAAGCCTTCCTACTGATATGAAGCCTCATCAAACCGCTGCTAAAGTTGTTTTCATAGTCGCGTTGGAGGAAAACTTTTCTTCCACTGGTAAATCAAAGGGAAAATCTGAACAAGATACTAGAAGAAAGGGGAAAGAAGAAGTATCTACCTCTAGCCAAGACAGAGACTCAGCTAATGACAGAATTAAGGAAATGAAAAAAATGATCAAGACTCTTTCAAGTAAGCTGGTCAGACTTGAACTAGGAGCCAGGAATTCATCCTCCAAGAAATTCCAGAATGCTCCAAACATGGGTTACAACCCTCAGTACAGAAAACCACCCTTGCAGATACTGCAAAATGGAACGAAAGGAACAACAAGATCAAGTACCACACCCTCTGTACTTGGAAGTTCAAGTAGATGGTCCTACCTAAGAAACCACTTACAAGCAAGAGGAAGCATACCTTGCTTTTTCAAATAGTGATGAAGTATAATTTCCCCTACAAGGAAGTGATGAAGTGCAGATTCCATCACATGTGGAAGAAAAATTTAATGAAAGCACCGAATATCCTAAGATCGATGAATACTGCAAGCAGCTTGTTGATTTCATGCAAGCACAATTTAATAGAAGATATGACCTCAGATCTTCTAGCTAGAGAACTCGCACTCAGGATCAAGAGGAAGACGCACCCCATGAGGAAGCATCTGCTCAGAAGGAGACAACAGCTCAAGGGAACATAGACAAAGGTAAGAGGCCTCTTAACAAATCTTTGGAGTCTGCTGATCAAATTCCTTCCTCTTCACAAGTAGCTACTCCCCCTAATGTCAATTCAGTCACAAAGGAAGTCAAACCCCTTGTCCAAAGCAAAGAGTCAAAATAAGTGTTAGTAGATAAGTCATCCTCGGTCTTCAGTTTACAAAAGGAGCTTGGGAAGGTCAAAATCCCAGTTCCCTTGACAGAATTGTTGAAGTAGCCTGCATATCAGTCCCAGGTCACATCCTTTATGCTTCCCCCAGAAGTAGCACATATTCCAGATATTCTGAACCTTCAAGAAGAAAGACCTATGGTTGTATTTGGCCCACATGTTGAGGAATTAGATGCTTCTACTCCCCCATTTTATGTGTCCCTAGTCATTCATGACCTGCTATTGCATAACTGTATGTTAGATTCAGGAGCCTCCCATAACTTATTACCCCTATCGGTCATGGAACAACTAGGATTACAAATCACTCGTCCATACAAATACCTCTATTCATTTTATTCCAAAAGAGTTAAATTCCTGGGTATGATCAAGGATTTGGTGGTCAATTTGGCCCAAATCCCAGCGAAAAGTGTGGTGATGGACATCGTGGTGGCTGACATCCCAACTCGCTTCGGCATGTTGCTGTCAAGGTCTTGGGGAACTAAAATTGGTGGGTCAATCAAGTTGGACTTGACCTATGCTACTATCCCAGTTTTTGGTGGCCAAGAGAGGAGGTTGTACCGGGAAACCAGCTTTGTCAAGATAGTTACCAAGGCTGATAACTCAGCTAATTCTCCAATTGATAGTAAAGAGGGAGATTTCTCATGTTTGATGTTGGAAGAAGATCAAGATTACGCTCATGAACCATAATTTTGCCAGATCAAGACCGATAAGTCCATAGAGAGCCATGAAACAGGAATCTGGACACTTCATTTTGATGGAGAAAACTCCAGAGAAGGTAATGGGGCTGGAGTATTATTGATTTCTCCTACAGGCCAATGGGTCCCATTGTCTTTTAAGCTAGAGTATGAAGCCACTAATAATGTGGCCGAGTATGAAGCACTTATGTTAGGGTTACAGACATCCAGGAGCATGAACATACAGAGTTTAAAGGTTCTAGGAGATTCAGAACTGATGGTTAGACAAGTGAATAATCAGTGCCAAACCAAACATCCTAGGCTGAGGGCTTGTAGGAACGAAGTTTGGGACCTGGTGGAGAATTTTTTCTTGGCATTTAATATTCAATTCATGCCCCGTGAGCAGAATAGGATGGTAGACTCCCTTGCAATGGCTTCCAGTACCTTCCATCCACCTCAAAACCCTCTCTTAAGATATGAAATTGAGGTACGTTATCGTCCATCAATCCCAAATAACATCAAGCATTGGCAGGTGTTTGAGGATGAAGAAAAAGTGAAAAGATTCCTAGAAACAATTGGGAATTATCCAACATGGAGATTGATACTTGTGAAGAAGAAGAGGCTGAAAACACTTCAGAAGATAAGTGGGAAGAAAAGGTGGCTAGCCATAAAGTCCTACAACTAAAGGGCAACGTTATACCTTGAGGAATAGTACCCTTAGAAAGGTTGTTTAACAGGAATGATTTCCCACTACGGCGGAACAAAGTTGTAGAGGAAAATCAAGTAGAAGATCTTAACCTTGGTACTGAGGCTGACCCCAAAATTGTGAAGTTATCTAAGAAGGTCCCGGAGGAATATAAAGAGCTCTACCAGAAATTATTCCAGTCATACAAAGATGTGTTTTCATGGTCTTATCAAGACCTAAAAACCTTCGATATTAGCATCATGCAGCATAAAATTCCACTGAAGGGAGATGCAAAACCACATAAACAGAAGCTTAGATAGATAAATCCCCTATTGCTTCCCTCTATTGAGAAAGAAATTAAGAAACTGTTGAAGGCCAAAATCATTGTGCCATTGAGGTATTCTGAGTGGGTAGCAAACCTAGTCCCTGTTCAGAAAAATAATGGAGAAATAAGGCTATCTGTTGATTTCTGAAATTTAAACCGAGCATCCTTAAAGGATAATTATCCCCTGCCCAAGATGGATCACATCCTGCAAAAAGTGGTAGGAGCTTCTCGGATGTCGATGATGAACGGATTCTCTAGTTACAATCAGGTGGTTGTACTACCAGAGGATCAGAAGAAGACTGCCTTTACCACTCCATGGGGTACTTTTATGTATGCTAGAATGCCCTTTGGGTTGATCAACGTAGGGGCCACTTTTCAAAGGGCCGTGGACATTGCCTTTGTTGGGGAGCAAGATAATTTTTTGGTAGTATATATGGATAATATCACTATGTTCTCAAAATATGATGCAAAGCACATTGAACACTTGCGTAGAAATTTTGAGAAGTGCAGAAGGTATGGTCTCTCTCTCAATCCACAGAAGTCATTGTTTGCATTAGAAGAGGGTAAGCTTTTGGGACATATTGTAACCAAAGATGGGGTAAAAATAGATCCTAAGAGAGTAGAAGTTATAAACGACATTTCTCTTCCCAGAAATAAAAAGGAGGTGCAGGTGTTCCTAGGGCGCATTAACTTTCTGAGGAGGTTTCTCCCTAACTATGCTGAGATAGTTAGACATATAACTGACATGTTGAAGAAAAATAATGAGGTAAAGTGGTCCCAGGAATCGCGAGAGGCCTTTTCCAGGATAAAAAATGCCTTTGCTGAAGCCCCTGTGCTAGCTGGACCAGACTACACCAAACCTTTCATGATCTTTTCATTTGGATCACCTCATACAGTGGCAGGAGTTTTATTGCAGAAAAATGAAGAAGAGCATGAGCAGCCCATCGCTTTCTTCAGTCAGGTGCTCCGTGATGCAGAGCTGAAATATAACATATCAGAAAATTAGGCATATTCCCTGGTGAAGTCTCTTAAAGCATTTCGCATGTATGTCTTGCAATCCCATATCACTGTGTATGTGCCTACAGTAGCTATAAAAGATATTCTTATCCAAGGAGATAGCAAAGGGAAAAGAGGGAAATGGATTGCCAAAATACAAGAGTATGATCTAGACATCCGCCCTACCAAACTGATCAAGGGACAAGGGCTAGCCAAAATCTTGTCCGAGTCAAACTGTCAGGCTTTGGGTATAAATCTGTCCATGATATAAAATGAGGAGTCTGAGAAGAAAGAAGAGCAACAAGGAGTAGAGATAGCTACTCAGAAGACACATATGAAGTACCTCATCAGCCCTTGGTACAAAGAGATAGTGGAATATCTTCTAACGCTTAGCTGCCCTCCTAGTTGTGATAAAGCTAAATATAGAAAACTAAGGTTGAGATCACAAAAGTACGTGGTTGCCAATGGTCGGTTGTACTGGCGAGATCCCTCAAGCATTCTGCTCTTGTGTCTCACAGGAGACGAGGTTGAGAGTATAAAGGCCGAATTTCATGAAGGAATCTGTGTGGGTCATATTAGTTGGAGGGCCACTGCTCACAAAATCCTGAAGGCTAGTTTCTTCTGGCCCAAACTCTTTGGAGATGTGTTTGCCCAGGTTAGAGCTTGTGAGAAATGCTGAAGGTTTGCTGAAATACAGAATTTGGCACCTCTGCCCATGCTCCTTGTTCATGTAGATGAACCATTCCAGCAATGGGGAATTGATTTTATCGGTGAAATACATCCTCCATCAAGTGGTCAGCATAAGTGGATATTAACTACCACAGATTATTTCACGAAGTGGGTGGAAGCTATACCTGCAAGGATGTTGTGTAACCAGCTCCAAAAATAGAAAAAAAAAGATATCAACGCCTTAGAAATAAGCCACTTCGAGGGGGCAGCCTCCAATACATTACATAAATGAACAATTCTTGGATGATACAATTTACAAAACCTCCTTTCTATATATAGGAGTCCATGTGGCCATAATGTAATCCTAGTGGGCCATAATGTAATCCTAGCCGACCTAACAATAATAATTTAAGGGCACAATAATAGCAAAATGGGGGTTACAAGGGTACAATAATAACAATAAGGGGGTTACACTAACAACAATAAGGGACTATACTAGTAATATAGGGACCTAACATGCCCCTCTCCTCCAAAAAAGTGTTGTCCTCAACGCTTGAGTAGCTCTGGGTGCTTCTGTATAAAATTCTCATCCTCCCATGTAGAATCTTCAGTGGGTAAGTTCTTCCACTTGATGAGATACTCTGAAATTGATCGATTCCGTAGTTGTCGAGTTCTTGTTTCCGTGACCGCTTCAGGTTCCAATATGATTTGTCCTTCCTCATCAAGTTTTGGCAATATTGTTTGAATTGGAAGATTTTCACCTATAACCTTCTTTAAGCATGAAACATGGAAAACTGGATGTACTCGCGAAGAAGCAGGAAGCTCCAATTTGTATGCCATAGTACCAATCTTTTGCAACACCTTGTAAGGACCATAGTACTTTGGTGATAATTTATTATCCTTCTTAGCTTGATTGAGGGACATTTTTTTGTATGGTTGTAGCCGTAAAAATACCCAATCTCCTACATCAAAACTTCTCTCACTGCGATGTTGATCTGCCTGTTGTTTCATTCGATTTTGTGCCAAATTCAGGTTATCCTTTAAGAGTTGGAGAACTTCTTGCTGATGCTCGATGTGATCTTCCATTGCTTGAACCTTCGAATTTTTCCTTAAAGATGATGTGATGGATGGTGGATGATATCCATAAAGTGCCATAAATGGGGTCATTTTTGCTACAGTATGGAAGGAAGTGTTATACCATCATTCAGCGAGAGGTAACCACTTGACCCATTGTGTTTGTTTATCAGATACAAAACAACGAAGATATCCTTCCAAACATTTATTTACTATCTCAGTTTGACCATCAGATTGAGGATGATAAGATGAGCTATGAACTAATTGAGTACCCAAACAAGAAAATAACTTCGTCCAAAAATTTCCAGTAAAAATGGGATCTCTGTCGCTCACAATAACCCTTGGGTTTCCATGTAGCTTTTGAATTGTGTCCATAAATGTAGTAGCAACTGTACCTTCTTTAAATGGATGAGATAATGCACAAAAGTGTGCATACTTGGTAAGTCTATCAACTACCACCATGATGACACTCTTTCCTTCGGACTTAGGTAAACCTGTGATAAAATCGATTGAAATCTCCTCCCAACGTTGACTTGGAATGGATAAAGGTTGTAGAAGTCCCGGGGTCTTAATTGTCTCAACTTTATTCTACTGGAAAACCAAAAATTCCACCACAAACTTTTGAATATAATATTTAAGGTCATCCCAAAAAAATTCTTTCTTCACCCTGTGGTAAGTTTTTAAAAATCCTGAGTGTCCTCCTAAAGGAGAAGTGTGCAATTCCAGAAGAATATTTTGTTTTAGTTGGGAATTCTTACAAAGATATAGGCGATCTTTGTACCATAAGGAATCATTTTTCCAACTAAATGTATCAGATGTACTAGGATCTTTCTGCAACTTTTGAATGAGTGTCCATACATCTTTGTCCTTCTTCCATTCATCTCTTGCTTCGGTTATCCAATCTGGTTGGATAATAGAAATGGAACAAAGCAATGCTTCCACCTCTTCATTATTTCTTGAGAATGCATCTGAAACAACATTAAGCTTTCCTTTTTTGTAGATTATTTTAAAGTCATAACCCAACATCTCTGTGACCCATTTTTTCTGCTCTTCTGAAGATAGTCGTTGTTCCAAAAAGTGTTTAAGACTATCATGATCATTTTTTACCTTGAAGTGTCTTCCCATTAGGTAATTTCTCCATTTCTTTAGTGCATGCAGTATTGCTAACATTTCCTTCTCATAAATAGGTTTATGTAAATACTTTCCTTTGATTGGACGACTTTCAAAAGCAATGGGCCTTTCTTCCTGCATTAAAATAGCACCAATTCCATTTCTAGAGGCATCACATTCCACAATAAAGGTTTTTGTGAAGTCTTCCGTAGCTAAGACCGGTGCAAGGCACATTGCCTCTTTAAGATGTTCAAAGGCCTTAGTTGCTTCAGGAGTCTATGAAAATGCATCTTTCTTCAATAATGTTGTTAGAGGTGCTGCTATTCTCCCATAATTCTTAACTGTTAGTATGAATCCTTTGTCGAAGTGTACGAAAAAGGACCACTTTAGCTATGCATAACTAATAGCCCTAACAACAAAAGTGGCTGCCAATATCTTCAGATCTGCGGTTAGTTAGACAAGAAAAGAGCTGCAAAACACCAGATATATGCATGGAAAGACATTAAACAGTAAAAACAAGGGTTTGCTCCATATACCAATAGACAAGACAAGAACAATTTTTGAAAGAACTTTTGTATTAATGGGGCACTTGGGAGGAAAACCAGAAGGAGTATCCAATTCCCCTCAGTGGGATGGGTTCTTGGAAGTCCTCAGCACTTCGGATCTAAGATTTCTCTCTCTAGTTGATGTAGAAAACCCAATGCAAA